>JAQFZQ010003478.1:0-10650 GCA_034696005.1 Glomeris marginata | reverse complement strand
TCCACAGATATGAAACTAAATAATTCATATCTGTGGCAATAATTCTTCAAATGGCCTCAAATTTTCAGACAATGTTCTTAAATTAGTGGCAATCAAATGCTAGCTTTTTTCAGTGCAGGTTGCAAAACCTTGTCAGTTCACCTTTAAAGTTTGACATGTATAAGTGCGCTTCTTGTATTGGGGTAATTAAATTAGGAGGTCAACCTATGCTAGCTGTACTCCTACAGTAAATTCCAATTTATTTTGGCAAAAAGGGGGGCCCTTGCAAAACACAGGTGTGTCTACTTTCATGATTGACATCTTAAAAGCCAATAGTAAATAAACCAATAATCAAAGAGGTTCACGCCTGTTTAGCAAAGACACACCTTTTTTACCAAGATAAATTGGAATTTACTGTATCTGGAATACTTCTCAAATATAGATTTGCTGACATCCATTTCATGTTTACGTCACGAATAAGAAGTCTGCTGATATGTAACTTACACTGCGCAGACTCTGTTCGCAGAATCCATCCAGGTTACATTTTTCTTCCTCCAACGTCTGCATGTTCTGTACGAATGGAGGACATATGGAATATAGAAGAGAAAAATGGGGAAATTATATATAAGTTGTTTCGCTCGAAGAATTCGGCAAACGTCACTGTATTTTCGCCTGTATGGCCACCTGGAACACTTCATTGGCAGGGGGCACAATGGCCCCCCAATACACAGGGCCCTCCCAACACCGAGTATAACGCGCCAACGAGCTCGGGCAACATGGTACAGAGCCAAGCCAAGCTTGCCACGTGATCACCATGCCGTGAAATTCAATTACCAGCTTTTCTCTCCATTTTCACTCTGTCTCCACGAAAGCGAGTGACAATTTTCCCCAAGACCGCGGCTCCATTTACAAATTAAACGCGCACATCATGAGCATTCGACATCCGACACTTGCCAACGTATATCAACTGGAAACTAACATTTCCGATCATCACGTGACCTAGGTTACCAAATGCCATCAAATGGGCACCGATTTATATTATATGGAGAATATCCGTAACGAACGGCCCGCAGCCGAAGCCCCTTTGCCTGCGGCACTTCATCCTGATCATCTAAATTGCACAGATGTATACTGTAATAACTGGGGAACGGTCATCGGAAACAAATGCAACAAACTTTGGTTCAGGATCGATGAAGGTGGATTGTGACCCTTGGATATATACATATATCCAATTCAAAACCAATTGACCTTTCCCACGTAAGCCACAATTGGCTGAAACAATTTTCGAAATCACTTCAGAAATGACGTCAGATGTGAGAAAACGGGTTTTTTGCCAACCAGATTTCAGGTTTTGCCTCACTTTAGCCTCCATTTTCCTCACTTTAGCCACCATATTGGCAGTGGGAGGCGCTTAATGGGATAGGACAATTGTATCTGCACATCTGCAACCATGCACCCCCTCAAAACATGAAATTGGCACCGTCCCAGCTCAATCTTTCTATGGAAGTACAGTAGCAAGATCTGAGTTCTAATCCAAGATCTGGTTTTATGCTAGATCTGCTTGCAAATGATGATCGATCAAGAAGCTGATCCGAGTCTCAGTTTCAGTCCCAGATCCGAGATGGTATCACATTTGTATTGCCAGATATACAGGGTGAGTCACCTAACACTGACCTGCTCAATAGTTTGTGTTGGCCACGGTATCAAAGGTAGAAATCATTTCTGTAAAGGGTACCCTACCACTGACCATACATTAGCTTCATCTTGTATTCCCACATAGTAGCATCTTTCAGTTCAATGTTACGTGCGTCCATGCATGCGGGTGTGCAAATTGCAACTATACCCCGTTCCCTAGCTATAACAGCAAAGTGAATCCCAACATCCTGATTGGTAGGGTTCTAGCTGTTTGCACCACAAACTATTGCACTGAAGAAATTGTTGTTCTGCCAATCACAGTACAGGGTGATAGAAGCGGAAATTATTATATTTGTATCGCGCACCATGAAAACATGAAAAACTTCCGCTTGAAATTCACTGGCGCAAAAGTACAAAGATTGCACAGAAAATGCACTCAACCAATCACAAGCCTGGGATTCACTCTGTTGTTGGAGGGGAACATAGTTTAGCTACCAAACTTTATGTGGGGATTGATTGCGTCCACATACTGAGATGCCAGATCATAGACCTAGCCTAAGGAAGCATGTTCAAAATATAACCTTATTGGGTCCACTTTGGGTATATCATTGCGGTATAGATATGAACAGGTTATATAGGTATAGATTGGATGCACATCCATGTAAGTGCCTCACTTAATGTTACAACACGCACGCGAAACACAAATGATGTCTTGTATAGGCATGTCCTGAACTTGAGGTTCAAAACCTCATCACTTATCTCTGCCTAACAAAGCAGTCATTTGTGCTTCTTGTCTGATCTAGAACAATCTACTTTAGTATAATAGACTAACTTTCAGTTCCTTGTCGATATTTGCAGAACAAGTTCTCGTGGCACGAGATTTCTTTTGCATCTTCTTGACAGCTGCCGAAGCTTTGTGGTACGCCTCCTGGCGGCCTTTCAGTGTTTGCTGGAACCTTCTTTGCTCAGCCTAAACAATAGATCCATTTGCAAATTAGATTGAGCAAGTGCAATTCGCCTTGTGCATGCTGCGAGCGGTGAAGCTGGAAATTGTGTTATTCACTCGAACGCTACCGTTGCAAATAACTTCCTAAACATGCAGTAGAAGCCAGAAGCTCAAGAGTTCAAACCAAAATGGCGTAAAACCACATTTTTTTTTCCATTTTTACAAAATGGCAAATAACTAAGGATATTTGTACCTACTGCAAAAGGGGCCATTCTTAAATTACGTTGCGCAAAAAAACTCATTTATATGTTACGTAACAAATTAATCTTCACTACCCAACCCCTGTAACAGTCAGTAACAATAATACTATCTTCTCTTTTAATATACTTGTATGAACAGTTTAGTAGTGAATTGTAGTGTGTAATTTTACCACCACGTCGATAAATGGGCATACGACCTGATTGAAGTTCCAAATGTAAATGATAGGTGGCGCACTGCTCAATTAAGACCTCCATTAGCAACTTGCACATTTAATAAGACATGAAGTCTTTGAATCATGAAACTTTGTATAAGTTAAGTGGACCCTCGTCTGCTGGGCTCAGGGAAACACAAAGCTACACCTACTACATCATGCTATCTATAGATAAAATCAGTACTTGCAGGAAACATTAAAATTAGAGGATAATGCACATTGTTCGAGGAGCGCATGCGCATATTGTGGTGCCACCTAACGGACACTCGCATTTGCATTTCACATTAGAATTTAAATTCGATTTTATGTTAAATTTCACATACAACGAAATGATCTGGTGAAATCGCTCCAATAGACCCAGTCAAATAACATGCCACAGCCAATCAATATTTCATCACTGATGGCCAGCAAGGATCACCTCTTGTGTTCAAAATTCATCCCGGCGCCACGCAGCGTGTCCATAATGGAAATGGTGGTGGTAATTTGCAAATCAAGTGAGGTGTCGTTACCAAAAACACAAGGCAGAGTGTGCAATGCGGGTTAGCAGGGGATAAAATGCTCGATTGCAATGAGTGTGAGGCAAAAAGTTACCACCCGTTGCTGCTGAAAGGGCCATTTACAGGGTATACTCAGCATGCATGTGCAAGTGTGGCACAAATAGTCTATATACTGTATCAAGGTTATACTGGTGATTTTCTGAGCAAATTCTTAAGAAACTACACAGTGGAAACGCTGAGAACTCTTTAAAAATATACTCCCACTGGTCACTGACTGAGCAGACTGAGTCTGTGGACTTTTCTTCAACAAAAGGGACCTTTTCAACAATTTTAATCCTTTAATTGCTATTGTTCAATAATTAATGTGTCCTGTCCTCCCTCTCTGGCCCCTTTTGTTGCAGGATGGACTTGTCCATTGGCAAATTATGGAACAATGGCAATTTTCCACAGAAAAATGGAAATGGATATTTGTACATGAAAGGTGAAAATTGTAATTAAACATTAACACCAAATATTAAATATGAAGTTGAGTGTAATTTACCTGTCAGATATTATCAGACAATAATGCATGTAGTTATACTGTAGAAGATGAAGTGTCACTTGTCCAGCGTAAAGATATACATTATTGGCAACATGTATTGACCCAAAAATGTCATATTGAGTGACTTCAGTAATGCATAACAAAATGTGGTTTACGGATGAAAGATTTTTGCAGGCCACGTGACACCAACTAAATGTCCGGTTTCATGCACACTTTGCCAACTGACTGAAATATTGACAAACCTGATTTGAGTGATTTTATATCATTTGGCACCAACTAACTTCTTTCTCCAATAAACCAAATTAATAACGCTATCACGTGCCATACTTTTGCATTAACTTTTCCCTTCTTTTTCATATACGTACAACTGCTGTTATGTTAATTAAAGAAATTTTGCACCGAGCACAAATTGCTCATCGATTAAAACGTCAACTTCACGTGAACTGCAAACAAATTAAGAATTAACTTTTTCCAAAAGTGTGAAGCTTGCAAATATGCAAAATTATATTTCAATTGCAACGACCATGCTACAAAAAAACAAAACAAATCAATATTCTCATTTACCTGCATAACTTTTGTGTCTTTTTCCAAGTTGGTCTCCAAAGGAACAAGTAGATCCACGTAAAAAGCTTTCAGCTACATGAAAAACAGAAATAAGAATTGTTATAAAGACAATCTCAAACATAAATACACAGTAGTGAAATATTTGAACACATGAAATGGTGTGTATTAGACAAAATATATGCATAAATTGTGACAGATGTTTTAAACTTAATTATTATAATGTAGAATTTGTATTATTTCTGGACATTAAAATATTGACAGATGATATTTGCACTTCCCCATTGCCAGAACATGGACTAAATCCAATAATCATGTGAGCGAAAACTGAGATCTCATTGTGATGCAATGACTTTTTCAGCTGATGATATACGAGATAGGAAAATTGGATTTGAAAAGTGCGAATTGATGGATGTATTTTGAGGAGAGAACCTATACATATACATAATCCAGTTTAACTAGGTTTTCTCGATTAATTAATGAACATCGTTTTGTACTCTGCATCCGAGGACAACGTATATACATATGGGATTAAAAGTAAAAAGCCTTATAGGCAAGCCCTATACATTATGATTAAAAGTGCAGCCATATTGGTTTTTATATAGACCAGCCCCAATTCTCAACAGTCGTCCATCATCTTGAATATAAAAGACGTTCAAAATCTTTCAATCCCATAACACTGCACCACTGGGTCATTCCTTGCGAACCCACTGATAACATCTCGCGCCGCACAAAATCCTATTTGTACATACTAAAAGTTCTTGAAACAGTAACAAACACTAGAAACTGAACTTGTACGTTTTAAGGTGGTAAATCTGCCTAAGCTGGAAATCAGAATGGTATATATTGCCATTGCCCCAAGTTGAAAGGTTACAGCAGTGCAATAGTGCTTCACTGCATAGCATCTGTTGTCAACAGTGTAGCGCTATCTTGGGGGCAAATGCAAATGATTTGTTGTGATTACTCCTCTGTTCGTCTGCCGATTTCAAATCTGTTTTTGCCAATGTGTTTGAAATAAACTTGGTTAAATATCTCTAATTTATACAACCCACCTATCTTCAAAACTGGCAAAGATAAATTCGGAATAACCTTGACAGAATGTTTCAAGGTCAAAAATATTGTCACCAATGGATGTCCCCCTATAACATTACAGATGGAAACGTCATTACATTTGCAATTAGTCACCACAATTTCAAGATATAAGCAAAATGACCAGACTTTCCGGACACCCTGTACACAAGATGAGAAAATACGTATCAAGGGCATCAGCCCATACAGTTGACACTATAAGCTGACCTGTGGAAAAGGGTGTTCCTATATTTTGACCAATGGTCAAGGGTCAGTCCAACCAGATTAAGCACAATGAATTGAATTACGGAGCTAATTAATTATTTACCCAACCTGATGTTTTTACAATTTACTATTGCTACGTATAAATTCCTCGGTGTAATTGTGTTTATAGCAACCTGTACATGGTGTTGCACCAAGGTTGCACAAACATCCATTGTTTACTTTGAATTTTAGGTGGACAAATCAGATGGGATGAGGAGAGGGTGCCAATAAATCGATAACCATTGAGGACATGATTAATTGTCATGCTGGAAATTAGCGAAGATAAATCTAATAAAGCTTTTATACGTTGCACTGATGTTTAATCGATGAAGAGTTGGGTTGGGTTATAGGAAGGAAAGGGGTTAATCCCAACACAACTGTGGTGCCAGCGATGAGTGTTTTACATTCGCAGCAAACAAGCGATTAACGTCTCTCGACGCTCCCACCTTCATTTGCATACCTCATTTGCATATAGGCATAACATAAGATGCGTTGTACAGAGACCCTAAGGCCGAGTGACAAGCTCCCTTAAACGCCCATGAACTTTATATTGTTATTCTGATGTTGCCAAATAATGTATACAGAGGGCGCCACAATTTGATTTGCAACTGGTGGACAATTTGCAGTAGACCTATAAACGTGCACCAAATGCAATTATTATGGGCTTTTATTGATTTTCACACGTTCACGTTTTCTATTATTGCCTTACTACACGTAGCATTTGAAGTTGAGCTGCTTTTTATACAATTTACACAGTTTACATTTTATTTTTGATTGGGCAAATCAGCTGACATAATTAATAACATCATAGATTAATTACTCCTCAAATATTACAAACTTATTGAAGTACTGAAGTATAATTCAAGAGATTTTTCAATATTTCTCTATTTTGTAATTTAAAAAGTTATAATCTAACACCATTTTTAAAGTGGAATGCTGCAATTTGAGAAAAACAATTGTCGTTTCGAATAGACGCCGCGGCGTTTAATTACAGTACACCTACGCAACTTGCAGATTTATAATTAGTAATACACAACGAATTTAAGATATTTTAACATGAAATATAAATGTTTTTCTTTAAAAAAATTTTGTTAGTTTGCGCTACAATTTCCCACTTTCAAAATCTTGATATATAACTCAAATATTTTATTCATAATCTGATGAAAGTGTAAAACTGACATAAAGTATTTTCATGTATTGTTGCGCCCTCACATGAATATTTAATTGAAATGATGAAATTGATAAATATTAATAATAATCTTGTTGCTGCGAATGTCATTTATCTTTTTCGCTTGACGGCTTTGAAAGATCCAGGGTGCTTTTCAAAACCCTGTGACGTCACACGCAGTTACCCTTGAAACGTGATAGACGATCTTTTTGCTCGGATAAATGCTAAAACTGAATTGAATCTCGCTTTTTGAATGGCACCCACATGCTGCTCAGCTAATATTGGTTCCTCAAGATATGTTCCTATTGTGTAGGCTTACACACACACTATTGGGGTCCTGAACAGCAGCCATAGGGGGTCTTCTAGATTGCACATTGATCAGAGAGTGCTTCAATTACATTATATATACTAATGTAAAGAAATTAAAAAATATTGCAATTCAAATCATATAGAAATCAATATTCAAAATGTGATTTTAAAAAATACAGAAATATTATAATTGAAATTACAATTTGTGGTCCTATTAATAAATTCTCATTATGTACATTAAAATGCTATATACCAATGTTCAACAAAATGTTTCAGCTTTAATTTTTGCATTGTAAAACAAGCCGTGAAAAAACTTAGTTTTTTGGGAATACTAAGATTTATTTACACATCAACATGAGTGTAAACATTTTTCTTTAAAAATCATTTCAGATTCTGAAAATATAATATTTAATGGTCAAGCTGAAAAGATTTGGTATTAAAAAGAATTAATATTTTTATAATGAAGTAAAGCCTGTTAACGGGCGCGTCACTGGGCTGCGCAGTGAAAAGAACCCATGCACCTACCCCCACTTCGATTTTTGCGAGTGAAATAATAGTGTATTTGGCTTAATAACCTAAGAAAAAAATGTTGATAGACTGAAATGCACCACGAGACTGGTCTGTACACCAAATTTCAGCTGTCTACGATGTGAGGAAGCTGGGTTAAAATGAGCTCAAAGAAGTCCCTGCAAACGAACATCCTACCACCAAAGATACGTAAGCAAGTTGTGAATTGGTGTAATATTGATCGATAAGACACTATTTGCTTTGCATACAACAATCTCATCATAATCTGTGCAGCTAAGGTTACCTAGCAGCCAATGGACCTTGAAGTGGACACTAAGATGGACACTCTCTATACAATTAAGGTCACCTTTCATTATTCTATGCTCTATTAATCCAGGCTGAACCGCATGCAAAACGGTTCAATAGGTGCATATATACGTGCCCTGAAGTGTATTCGTTACATCCACACTTAAGCTAAAACGTACAGTGGGTTGAAAGATAAATTCCGCATCAGTGCAAGACGATATGGGATAAAAGTAAGTGTATAGGGTGGCAAAGGTCCAACCACATTCAATTACCACTATAAGTTGCTGGAGACGAGAGATTGCGCATTGACCCACCACCCTCCAAAACCCCTACAAAAGTCCCAACCCAGTTTTAGACCACTCCCCTCTCTCCTTTGGCTACTAACAGATAAGTCGGTATGTGATTAATCGATCCAAGATGGCGGCCATCAATTAAGGTCTGCGATCGGAAAATGAAACATCTTTGCCACGAGCAGCTCTGCCCCGGTCCACTCCGCTTTCATATTAATGAGGAGAGAAGCACGTGACAAATGACAAAATGGTGGCTGGCCAAATTGTAATGAAAGATGGCTGCCAAGAAGGTGTGGTGGCATACGAGATAAGTGGCACTTACCAAACTCAGCTGCTGAGCTTGGATTTCCCTGTAGACGTCGACGATCTGCGACAGAGCGCCACCTGCAAAACACCCACATTCAACAACCAATCAGACTTCAGTGTGTAATAAAACACAATAATGGTCGTCTCAATCTATCCCACATTTCACCTTTTATGACTCGTATTACTCCTGTGAGCAACGCCAACAAAAAATGAAGCAAAGTGTGCGCATGCTGTTCGCGCGTTAGTCCGCTTTTTGTAAATAAGTTCAATTCTTCTTCCCATAAAATTCTTCAAAGTTAATATCATCAGATGCCCAACAATTCAAAATATCCAATAGAAACCGGTCCCCAATAATAACCAGTCCGCATTAAAACCCAGCCATAGTCAGAAATGATACTAACAGGAGAGCTATCCGGAAAGTATTAGCCGTTCTTTATTTTAAAATACAAAGCTGTTGTAAAGTCAAATGTTAATACATATAACCAAAACATTTAACATGCATCTTAAACAGTTTTTAAAACTATTACTATACATTTGAAAGTACATTTCATGGCCCTAGGAAAATACCTTCAGGTCCTTTCATGTTGCTGCCAGTGTATTAAGCTCGTTTATTACAAGTTTGACCTCTAAATTGTCAAACTTTTGTCAAATGTCACTTAAAAGATGTGAGGAGCAATTCACAGCAAAGGGAACAAGTTCTTAATATCTTCGGGAATTGATTTATTTGATGGCAAAGCAACACAGCACAAAATGCAGGAGTCAATGCGCTAATAAAATCAATACATTAGCGGCAATGTGACACGGACTTTTCTGGGCGTTATTTTTTCTAGGGAAAATTAAGAAACACTTTCACATGCAAGGTATAGTATTTAAAAAAATACTATAAGAATTGTTAAACATTTTGTTATGTAACATTTGACATTACAACAGCTTTGTATTTTGAAATAAAGAACGGTCATTACTTTCCGGATAGGCCTCATACAAGCCAGTGTCACAGGCCACGCCCTAACTGTATTTAGGATGCAATGTTACAAATACACAACCATGTAGCATACTAACATGCTGTAGCATGCATCATGCCTGTATTTGAATGGAGTGAAACCAGGTGCCTGCTTATAGAAGTTTGACTGCAATACGTAATTCTAATAAACTCCAAACCTACTTAATTGAAATGTACAAAATTTGATAATTTCCCTGTTAGTTTATAAAAATACAGTCTTCTTATATCTTTCTGTCCGAAGATATATTTCAGGTACAGAAGATAGGAGACATATACAGCAAGTAATCGATTTAGAAACGAATAGCCAAACATCAACTATTGTTGGTAGTATAACCCCGTGGGGAAATAAAAGGTCTATTCACCCTTTCACCAACATGTAATTCCCAAAGGGCCACACGTAACTTGATTCACTTCATAAATTAATATCTCGCCTTCCCATGCAATAAGGCGTTCAGTGAATATATTTTCGCACAGAACCATGTTTACATGCTGTCAAGTGAAACTTTTCATAGAAATATAGGAAACACAGGACAAAAATTTAAAACATGGAGATGAAAATATAGGACATTTTAGCATTGTTTTCAATGATAAAACACAACGAATGTCATTAATGTTAATTAAGATTTGTTTCCCATCGCCACACTGAATACAAATTAAATTCCTTTAAGAAGTTAGTACCACACAAATGCGGTCATCTTCACAGATGGCGCTGCTCGCTATAGATATACAGTAGAACCTCTATAATTGCATTCTCCATTAATGCATACCTCTCTATATGCATGCAATTCAGTGTCTACCGAC
>JAQFZQ010003477.1:0-10652 GCA_034696005.1 Glomeris marginata | reverse complement strand
GAGTTTGCTAATTACCGGAAGTAGATAATTAAAATCGGTTTTCAGATTAAGTTTCTGCGTATTTTTCCACAGAGAATAGCGTAGCCGATTTTGAATATCATTTGATAGTTTTATTGTTATGGGCGAAAAACAGGTTTTTCAAATTTTCAGTTATCAGGAACTGTCTTGAAATAAATATTTTTGACAAAAATGATCTACAACTTGGAGTATATACGCAGCTATACACTGTGAGAACGGGAACTGGTAAATTGACTGCAGCATCATTGAGTTTAATGAAAACGAAGGTGGTGATCTAATCCGCTTCATTGATTTCAACCTTAGCACAAAACACGAAGTTGTCCTCAAAGTGCAGGACAAGTGGAACATACACACAATAATACCTGTGCGTACTTTGCTAATGTAAATGAACTCTTACAATGCATAAATTAATGATGCCCATGAAATTAAAAAAAATAACCAAAAATGATATACTGTAGAGGAATTTTTCTACAAGAGCATTCCTACTACTGAAACAGTGAAAATAATTATTTATAACTTCGAAAGTATTTAAATGTAGCAGAGAATAATTTTTAATTGTATCCATGCAAACTGGGATTTTGGTCTACAGCTATAAATTCGTTTTAAAAAATAATGCTTTTATTTTTTAAACTGTCGGCTTTGAATGCCCAACCTAAAAATGGTTGCATGTTGTTTGCCTATAATCTACGTATCTAGTGGTATTTTTTCACTGAAATCAAAGAATGGCCTTTTCAGGTAACCATTTTCCTATAACGCTATTAAAAATCGATGACATGTAAACTAATTGCCAGATTGGATTTATGTTGATATTTTTTAAACCACCAGCTAAAGTTAAATCAAAGGCCTCATTCTTATTTTATTTCTATTAGCCATGCAATAACTATAAATAAAATAAGAAAAGTTTGCAGCTCCATGATCCGCAAAATCGTAACTTCTTCATAATTTTGCAATTCTGGCAATAAATGCCAAAAAATCTGATACTTTGCAAAAGCTCTTATCCATGAGTCTATTCATAAAATATGAATAAAGTTTGAGACGATGTGGAATGACCCAGCTGTCAAACATTATTTTTATCTGTAAGTTATCATTTAATCGCAAACAATAATCTTATTTTCATCTACTAATTTTTTGTTGCAGTTGCAGTGCAGTATAAGGAGATGCACAATATGAAGATATTCATTACTTTCTATGGATTGATTATATGTAAAATTCATCTATCATAGCAGTAACAATAACTTCTGAATAATTACACATTGCTTATTTTGGAATTACAGTTACGGATGTCGTAACAACTAGTTTTGGTTTAGAAATTATACAGACACAGGATCCATCGCCATGTCTCTGGCAGCTGTTCAAAAGTAGTACCAGCGAAAAAGCTGCAAACGGAACACAATTTAAGTTGTTCACAAGAAATACTCGAAATGATGCCCATGTTGTTCAAATGAATTTCACAAAATTGGGTCCATTTATCGCAAGTAGAAAAAATGTATTTATATGTCATGGGTTTAACGGTAATGGGGAACTGCCATGGATACTGGACATGAAAAATGCATTTTTGGATAAGGTAAGAATATCTGTTTTTAACACAAAAATGTTGCAGCTCTGTGATTATTTGCGGTACATGCAAAAATGCGTATATCAGAAAATCCCATGATTGTTTCATGTGTTCCTCAATAATATTATGAAAAAATACTAGTGCTTTACGCAATTTTAAAATATTAAACACGCAAATAAGACAAAACTGAAAAATTATAATTTCAATTCAAGCAAAAATGTATGCTAAAATTTATAAATTAAAGAAATTCAATGTAACTACAATTTACTCTCCAAACAGTCAACAAACATACTTAACTCCAGGTGTCATTAACAATTTCAATAAATTAAAAAACTCGTATCGTGTCGCCCCTATATTATGTTTATTCACAAAGAAAACTACTTCAGTTCCTTATGATCACCTTATTCGCCTGTTACTGAATCCTCTATAATTATTATATAATTATATAATATGGGGGCACACACCTTCATTACAATATTAATTAATCTGCAGCCCTGGTTTCATAATATCCAGTAAATCCATGTAGGAAGACGTAAACGTGTGGACCGTGGATTGGGAGATCCTGGCTGCAGGTACATACGCTGAAGCAGTGGGAAATGCACAAGTAAGTACAATCACTTCCTTTATTATTGATATAATTGTTTGGCCTTGTATTGCAGAAATAGAATAATATTTCATGCATGAGTGGGAAGCTGTATTTTTACAAGTTGATTCTGCAATAGTGTATTATTATTTCTGCCCTTTTGATGTCACACACGTTCATAAATCTGTCAGTAAGGAAAGTTCCAGGTACCACCTACCTATACATTGATTAATGACAATTGACAAAAAAATCGAAGTTAACTCAATTCTTTATTAGCTACAGAACCAAACTACTATTTCACTGCATGAGATATTTTTACTATAAACTAGGTAATGACAGCTATGCGGTCTGGGGTAGAGGTCAGAGTTGCAGCTGTCCCCGAGCGCTTAGATAGAGGGTTGATGGTTCGGGAAAGGGTTGCCTATGTTAACAATAGTTTGATCGAGAGGTTGGGTAAGGTTGGGGTTTATATGCTGGACTGGAGGGCCTCCATCCATTGCATTAGTTGATGCGATGATGGGGTGCACTTCAGCAGAAGGGCTCATAGGACAGTAGGGGCAAGGTTGGTATAAGGGGAGGTTAGCTCATGCAACATTTCTTGTGCAAGAAGTTGCATGAAACTGTCACCGGCTCCCACTGCTGTGGTGATACCATGCATAGATTCAAAGTCCAAAGCTCAGATGATTGTAGAATTACATGTCCTGGGGCGCTGTGATCC
Source organism: Glomeris marginata (assembly GCA_034696005.1). NCBI lineage: Eukaryota > Metazoa > Arthropoda > Diplopoda > Glomerida > Glomeridae > Glomeris > Glomeris marginata. Next base: position 7,778 of record JAQFZQ010003477.1, on the reverse strand, counting down.
AGTGACATCACAGGGAAAAGTTGCATGAGCTAACCTCCCTTTCTACCAACCTTGCAGTGGGGGGTAAGGTTGTCAAGTTTGTGCAACATTTTTTACGTAGGGGCTCGCAAGGGTCATGGGCCTGAAGAGGCTGGCTGTAAAGGTAGAAAAAAAATAAGTTGCATGCAAGCAAGGGTATCAATGGGAAAACAAAAGGGGAATCAGTCCCTAAGCGTTCATTAAAGTGTTTACCTATATACTAATGCGCGAAGCTTAATGAAGAAGATTCATGAATTAGAGGGGGTAGTACAAATGGAAAATGTAGATTCAACTGGTGTTAGAGACTTGGGAGACTGATCTAGGTGTGCTGGCAACATGACAAGTCGTCATTACCTGCCCACCTGTAACCGTGCACCCCTTTGAAATGTGTCGGCCCATGACGTTGCAGACATCATGCCACCCTCCTGGCTCAATCTTACTTTGAAACCACAGTACAGGCCTTCAAATGCAGATTTTGAGTATGATGAGGGAATCTCATATCAGTTAAAGAGAGTAGTGGTGGGAGGGGAAATGGTGGTTTTGGGAGACTTTAATTTTCCAGGGATAGATTGTATGTCACGTTCCAGTATCGGGCATGGGGAAAATTTTTTGAAAGTTGTGAATGACTGTTTTTTTTTTTTTTTTTTTTTTTTTTTAACCCAGCATGGGTTCAGAAACGGTAAATCTTGTTTGAGAAACTTGTTAGAATTCTTCGAGGTAATCACTATATGGGTTGATGCGGCTTCTATTGTAGATATCTTGATGTGGGATCTGGCAAAGCATTTGATAAAGTTAGCCACAGTAAGCTTATTCAGAAGCTGAGGAAAAAGGGTGTTACAGTGAATCTTGTGCGATGGATTAAAAATTGCCTGACCGCCAGAAAACAACGGGTAGTTGTCAACGGGGAACATTCAGATTGGTTAGGGGTTAATAGTGGTGCGCCTCAGGGATCAGTATTAGGGCTACTGTTATTTCTAGTATTATATTGATGATTTAGAGGAAGATATCATATATAAACTTAGTAAGTTCGCAGATGATACTAAGGTGGCAGGCATTGTGGATTCTTTGGAGCAAAGCCAGCAACAGCCAATGGATTTGGCCAGTTTGGGGGATATGCAGTTCAATGTTGATAAGGGTAAAGTGATACATGTTGGAACCAAACATTCTGAGGTGGAATACACGATGTATGGTAAAAAGTTGCTACTCAAGACAGGGACCTGGGGATTATTGTTGAGGACATGTTATAGCCTGCAGCACAATGTCTGGCTGCTTGTAGGAAGGGTAACTCCGGGTAACTCTATATTGGGTATGATGAGGCTGGGGCTGGAGAGTCATTCAAGAGAGGTATGGTTACCGATATATTGGTCCCTAGTTAGGCCACACCTTGAATACTGTGTGCAGGTCTGGGCCCCATATTATAAAAAAATATATTCAAGCTTTAGAAAGGATTCCAATGAGGGCGACAAAACTGATAAGTGGGATGCGGGGTTTGTCATATGCAGACTGTTTGACGGGAGCTTAAGTTGTTTTCGTTGGAAAGACGTAGAATTCGGCTCCTTGATGTCCACTCCACTCTCGTGTGGTTGTCAAATTTAAGCATTGACCAAGGAAGAAAATCCTTAGGGTCGGTCATATGCATGTCTTCTTCATTACAGAATACAATAAAATCAATAATATCCCATATTAATAAAATCATATTTATTTAATATAACTGAACGGGTAATTGCACACAACACAAACTAGTTTTTCACAAATATCTAAATTTAAAGGAATAAATTAAAAAGTGTGGGTGTTGTCCATAAGTATATCTTATAGGAGCTAGATTTTATGGGGGAGTAGACATCAAGGATTTTATTACTAGTGGCCACTTGAGCAATGCTATTCCATTAAATGTAAATGTGTTACCCAAAAATGTTACTTCAAAATACCATTAGTACCCACTTTTGTATTTGATCAACAGTATGTAGGATTGCACCTTGCAGAGTTCATCACGTTCCTAAACACCCAGGGTTCTAGTTTGAATAGATGCCATTTGATTGGACACAGTCTAGGGGCTCATGTGGTAGGCTTTGCTGGAGAAGCACTTGGTGGTAAAGTTGCAAGGCTTAGCGGTAATCTACATAAGCACATGTATTCACGTCATGTGTACAATATAATAATACTTTTTCCATTAACTTTCAGCATTGGATGCAGCAGGGCCAGTGTTTGAGCCATCATTGCCTCAATGCAGAGTGGATAAAACTGATGCAGCTTTTGTTGACGCTATGCACACTGATATGGGTACAGTTCTATTTGGAGATGAGGCTATGGTTTCGCCCATAGGACACATTGACTTTTACTTCAATGGGGGATCGAGACAACCCGGATGTGATGATGGCATCAACTTTATTATAGATGCAATTGATAATAGTAAGATATTACAAGGCTTATTTCAAAAGTGAGGGCCGATAGATTGCAACAAAAGGAACAAATGAGAGAAACAAATATGTTGCGCTTCACTGCAATGCTTCCCGGTTTGTGTAGCGATGTCGTTGTGCACGGGCAGCAGGTGCATTAAAATTAAGGTTACTCCGTCATTTTACCAACAATTTATAATCTGTTTTCAGCAACGTGTTCACGATAATTTTGTCTTGGATTTTGTAATTTACACTACCCACCTATCACAACAGCTAAAAAAGTTAGAATCTGTTTGACCCTGAAGCTGGGGTCCAAGGTCATGTGCGATATGATTTTTGGAACCCTCACCAGCCACTTCCTATTCAAATGTTCAACTTTAACAAAGCTACCTCTAACCATTCCACTGTTAAATCAATATGATGGACTTTTCTATCATATAGTCCCCACAGTGAAAGTTTAGGTAAAAGTTTCTAAAAAATATAACAAAGGGATGTACATACTATGTAGCACTTGCAATTCATGCATTTTTGTTTGTTATTTGTCTTGTTTTATAAGCAATCGACCCTTACTTTTGAAGTAATAGTAGTTCATATACATATAATACATGTTGTAATAATGCCATTATTTATCTGAAACCATTATATCAGAGCCAGCTTGCAGTCACCAGCGATCATATGATCTTTACACAGAGACAATTAGGAACCCAAATGCACTTATGGGATTCAAGTGTTCAAGCTATGAAGCATTTGCACACGGGGAGTGCACAAGTTGTGAAGAAGGAAAATGTGCTTATTCTGGATACAATGCCAACAATGAAAGTGAAGGAACATTTCATGTGGCAACACGGTATAATTCTCCATATACAGGTAAGTCTTATATGACAGAAATCAAAGGGCATCCTCAAAAAACAATGAAACAAACATTTGGATGAGCATAAGTTAGTTGCAAAATGACATTCCTGATGCAAACCTGTATAATTTGATACCCTATTGGTAATATCCGCCACAACTGACCACACGGTTGTGTCAAACAAAATGGTATAGTCTGCTGGGGACCTAGACAGCAAATCACTATACATCCAAAGATGGGGCTTCAAACATAGCTTGGGTGACATCATTTGCCCACTAGTGCATTTGCCCTTTATGAATTGTCTTAAATTGATTATGTGGTACTGGAATCCACATTATGGTAGTTATGGTTTCCATATTTGTCATACTGCAGTTCTCATTACATTTTATTGACCTTTATTTACAAATTAAGTTTGTATTGAGAAATATCCAAGGGACTATTTAAAAGTGCAAGGACATGTAGCCTAATTGTACAATACCATAAATGGGATTTAGGCTGTATCTTATGCTCAAACGTAGTATATAGTCTTTAATACATATTGTAATAAATAATCATTGTTTTAAATATGATATTTAATGAGGTTTGGATTGTAGTTGATTGTGGTAGTTCTGATTTTTTGATGGATATTTCCATTATGGCTATTTGTATGATCTTATATTAAAAAAATATTAACAATGTAGAAAGTATGTATATGCTGTTCCTGTGTGCAATACAAATGGTGCTGCACAATTTCTCAAGAGTTTTCACTGTATGACTGACTAGAATATTTTGCCTTGCAGGAAAGACTCTGTTTGCTACAATAAAACTTTGCCTGAAATTCATGTTTACCAAAGGACGAGTGTACTTGACCCTCCACGATAGTGCATCTAATTCAAGTGACACAACTGATATCATATAGTAACTATAAATTATTTTGCTATGTCTATTTGAAAAAAAAAATGAATGAAACTTTTGTTTTTCTATGCTCAAACTTTTAATTGATTTCATTATTTCAGTAAAACTACTTCACTTCTCCCTTCAACAACTATATATGTTCCCGCTGTGGTTTTTCCAAGCATGGCTAACATCGACAGTGGATCTTTAGCATTCTTTCAAGAAACTTTGCCGTTTCCAGTATTGACACTTGATTCGCCAGGCAGCGAAGCATCATTGATTTGCATCGAATCAATCAAATTGCTCGACTCTGAAACTAACAATCAGTAAGTTTCTGTTTAATATATTGATTATGTATGTTGATTTAAATTTATAAACATTTTTCTTATATTCGTTGTAAATATATGATACAATTATTTAACATATTATATATTTGCCTTGCAGGGTATGCTATGAAGGTGGCATTGATACCAAAATCAATGAAACCAAAGCAATAACATTTCAAAAATGTTCTTAAAGCATTTAGTTACTTGTCTATCAATAAATTATCTTGCATGTGTCATCTGAACTCAAATGTGAGGTAACGTTATTGCGATATGTAACCTCAAATACAAAATACATTACTGAAATACGTGAGGAAAAAATATTGGTCACGCCGGATTTCCAGCATGCTATGTTTCGACTGAGCAAAGTTTCATTCAGGTGCTGTTTTTACATTCCGAATCGCCCTAATAAAAAACGATGGATGAATTGTATGCAGTTGTAAACTTGTCACAATTATTTTTACGGTACACCTACACTAGCTCTGCACGGCTTAGTCGGAATTTGCCTATTATAGTGCATATTCGCATGCAACACTATAATATGTGCCAGGCGCTGTGTGTCAAAGAATATTATACTCCAGTTACTGCATCAATTTGTGAAACGGGAGGAGCCAGTGAAATTTTCCCCTTGATAATTTCCATGCTTACCCTAAGTCGATCAGGAAATAATAACACCGGTGTAATACTCTGAGGATCTCGTTTAGCACTTTATTGGCTCCTCCTCATTCAGGACTAGAAGTAGCATAACTGGATTATTCAGTGTGTATCAGAATAAAGCCAACAAACTGTGCAGGCACATACATAGAGGGGAAAGTTTTAGAACACAATTCACAAAATAACATATCCAGAAATTCACAGTTTTCGGTTTATGACCCTCAAACCACCTGTGGGCATTGCATCCCTATTGGAAAAACCATCACAGTAGGGGATCATGGAACAGTGGTCCATCCTAGAATATAGCCACAACTTCTCTGGAACAACAATCCTTGTTGTAAGGTGCATGTATACCTTGTCAAACAGCAGATGAAGATGCCCAAAATACTACTCGAAAATGATTACTATCTGCTTGGACGGACATTTTTGAAAGACGGCTTAGAAATACTTTTCCCACAGCTAACACAAGTGCGAAAATAAATTTGGCAATTATAAGGAATAATAACTAAAGACATGTACTTTTTAATAAAAATAAGGAAACACTTGAATAGCTCAACACATTATAAATAATTGAGAGCAACTAACTTTTTGACTGCCCCTCGTAGCAGATTAAAGGGCATAAAATGAATAAACACTAAAGTACTACATAGCACCCACATTGGTTTAGTGATGCCATTTGGCAGCGCTTATTATCTACAAAACTGTACTCCCAAAAACAGAACTAATATATTTTTGTTTTTCTTGTGTCAAATATAATCCACCTAGCACAAAATTTCAGCAATTGGAACAAATTGTTTTAAATTGGAAACATTGTTATGTATTAAATATTAATAACAGGCTACAGAAGGTTTTGCAACAGTGAACTAAGCACATTGTATATTGAAGAAATGGGACTGCAATTAATGATTGACTTATTATTACCTGGTATTTCTATGCATGCCTGCCCTGGTTGGATGTTGGTAATTGCGGTGTTTGTTTCTACACTTGTTTCGATGCTTTCTTCATCTGTTTCAAAGAAGTCCAATTGTGAATGTTCGCCCTACAAATTAATAAAATTCATGTAATTATTGTGCATAAATAGTGGAAGTGAATGTTTACCTTTAATTGTATTGACATTAATGTACATATTTCATTAATAACCATATTATAATGACACAGTGTCTTACAAAATCAAATTGACTTATTTTCAGATCCCCAGTTCAGTAGAGGAATGGCACCAGATTGCAGTTGGTTTTGACCAGGCTTGGAATTTTCCGCATTGTGTTGGGGCCATAGACGGAAAACATATTGTATTGCAAGCTCCAATGAACAGCGGCAGTCAATTTTTCAATTACAAAACCACATTTAGCATCGTATTATTGGCAATTGTAAACAGCGAATATAATTTCATTTACGCAAACATCGGGTGTGAAGGAAGAATTTCAGACGGTGGTGTTTTCCGCAACACACCATTGTTTACTAAACTTCAGAATGAAAGCTTGCAACTGCCAAATGATAGTCCACTACCAGGAAGAGAAATACCCACGCCATACGTTTTTGTTGCCGATGATGCATTTCCACTCCAAAAACACATAATGAAACCTTATCCTGGGGCACATGAAAAAGGCACAATACAACGATCACATAATTATAGGACTAGCAGGGCCAGAAGGGTAGTGGAAAATGCCTTTGGGATACTATCATCGGTGTTTCGGGTTTTAAGGCGTCCAATGCTGCTTCAACCAGAAAAGGCAGGACTTGTTGTGCAAACCACGATATACCTACACAATTTCCTCAGATTAAGCACAACATCCAGATCTATGTATACACCCATTGCAACATTTGATCATGAGCAGGATGGTGTAGTAAACCCAGGAACATGGCGTACTGATACTGACCAAATGACCTCATTTCTTCCCCTTCCCAGGATTCCACGTAGACCTCCCCAAACTGCACAAGATGTTAGAACGGAGTTTGCTACTTTTTTCGCAATAAATCGTTTGCCATGGCAGGATGAGTATGAGTAATAATAATAACATTTGAAAATGCGTTGTGTTTTTTGCTAATCTGTTTATGATGAGATATGTATATCAATGTTTGTCATGCAAAATGTAAATCATACAAAGCATATATAATAATAAATTAGAGTGCTTACATGTAATGTGTCCAATGTTTTTCTCGGCTTGAATTTTTCTGAAAGGAAGTGCATACTTTTATAAGCAAACCACGATGACACATATATGTCATCGGTCCCTGATCCAGATGGCTTGTTCTTAATAACCTGTTATTATAATAAGGCAGTGTTATTTTCCAAATGGGTGTAATAATTAAAATTTATAACAATAATGCTCAGAATTCTCACCTTTTGCCTCTCTCTGCGGAATGATGCCAACATCGATTTAATTTTTCTTTTCACTTCCTCAGGATCGCAGGAAAGTTGTTTCCCAATTTCATTCCAAGCATCCAATTTCTTTTTGCCTAATTTATAATGTTTGTCCAGGGGGTTCCATAATATTGGACGGTCCTGGTACAGTTCAATAAGCTGTAAAGCCTTGTCATTCGTCCAGAACAAGCTATCCATGCTTGCAGAGAACAGCTGAAAAATTAATTAGTAAGTTAATTTAAATTATCATTCACACAAACAGTTGCAAAACAATTTTTTAATCACCAAGTTTAACATATAGT
>JAQFZQ010003476.1:0-10653 GCA_034696005.1 Glomeris marginata | reverse complement strand
GAGATTAGTGATATTAACTACATTTTATCGTGATATCAAAAGGGTAGCATGCAAAAACGTGACAATTGACCTTTAAAGCATACATACAGCAGTACAGGAAGAACAAAAAAAAAGTACCACAGTGAAAGAGAAGTTGACTTTATACGTAACAAGAATTCCTGGAAAAGTGCCAACATTTTTGAAGAGTCGCACAAGCGAAGTCAGACCCAGACGCATTATTATTCGTATCGATGACCGAATCATTTCATGTCAATTTCATGTCAATTTCTTTTCTTGCGCAATCGAATGTAATAACTGCTATCATCAAAGGGGCTGTATATAAATTATGCAACACTGGCAAACTTATCTTGCCCTTCAAAATCGGACTTTCATTTGCTACTTTTACTCAGATTCAAAAGCCCAATAAGCAAGTTTTTAACGCTACAATAATTACATTTTATCATTGTTATATATTTGTGAAATTTAATATTTTGAATACCTATACATAGAAATTGGATGGATATTGCATATGGATATTGCGGAAAAGCGATTTTTTTTTCTTACCGTCCTAAGAAAAGATACATCATCCTGTTCGGAATTGCCTTCCGAGTCCGTCATTGCGTATGATTAATCTCTTTCGGCGAAATAAATAAGTTTCCTAACTTTGGTAACGCAAGAAGCCAGGATCGATCGATCGCATTCAATGTATGGAGATCAATGTGAATGTCGCTCTTGTTATCTCCTCCTGCTTCCAGCTTCTACGTTATTCTTGCCAGGGCAAACACCGAAATCGCACCATCATCACTTCCACAGAGCTCAACTCCGAATGACCGTGTTGCGCCACCAGCGACTGAATACAACACTCTACCGAATCACCGCACATAAATCCACTCGACTCTTCCGCTCGAAAAAAGTCCCTTTTAAACAATTTCAGAAAAACTACAGTTACACATAATAAAAAGACGTACATAATTATACAATCTTGCTAGTTTATTTTAATAACCGTAAAGTATTACGACGAATCTTCTCCAAACATGATGAACGTATAACCAACATAACTTTTATTTAATTGAAAACTCAAAACTTTACAAACATTTAGTAACTATAGATTAATTGATATACTACAATCTGCTCCATTGAATTGTGGAACATGAACAATGTGTTTGAATATATGCATCGTAAATGGTTTTTCGGTTCACCAAATCTTGCATTTGTCGGTTGGGTTCATGGGACTTCCAGCCGGACAATCGAAATCTCTTGAAAATTCGGGGGAATTCGATAAAACTATGTTTGTTCTTGAAATAAAACAAAAATATAAAGTGCATAAAATTGAGTTAGCAGTGTTTAAAAATTAAAGTTTAAATAAAAACTTACCGGTATTTATATGGGCTGTGAAATTTTGTCTCTTTTACCTCAAATTTGCTACACCAGTTCTGTAAAAAATATTACATTTTATAATCCATAAAACATTGTACATATACACTTTTATTGGCTAATTGAAATTCTCACGTTGGCGTAGCTAATCCAAAACAGTTGTTTCACGTCATGCTCAAAACCAGGTAGTGGTACTTCTGGCCCATTGTTTTCTGCCCATTTAGAATAAGCCTGCAATTATAAACATATATCAGAACTGGTTTTCTTTAATACCTAGAGACAATTAACACACAATTTCAGACTAACTCTGTACGCATCCTTGACTCCGCCACTGTCAGCTACGTTTTCTCCCAATGTAAGCACTCCATTTACCTAAAATATTTAACAATTGTAAATAGATGTCAAAGATATATAAGGTTTCAAGTATATACGTACATTTATTTCTGTTCCAGGTATGTAGAGATTTCCATATTGGTGCACGAGGCATTTAGTCTTTAGGAGGAACCGTTCGTGGGTTAGCGGCTGCCACCAGTCATTGGGTTGACCCTCGTCATCGAACATTCTACCTATAAACATTGAGAAATAATTCGCTTCATACATGTAAATACATTTATTTTGGGTGTAAACATGTATGTATCATTTATTACCATTGCCATCAAACGCGTGAGTGATCTCGTGTCCGACTATGAAGCCGAGGATAGCGTAATTTACGTAGTTCGGTCTGTCCACTGCCCAGTATAACCCTTGAATGACTCCTGCTGGAACAACTAATAAAAAAGTATTGTTTATAATATTATTAATAGATAAATAATTATTAGCAAAATTATATTACAGATAAGGTTGTTCTGCAGGCTGTAATAGGTATTCATTACGGACACCGCACCGCTGTTTTCCCAACTGTATCAATGATAAATCCCGAGAGAATATACATAAGTTTAACTATTATTAATATTGGTAAATATAATTGCGTTGTCATATAGTAAAGAGCAATTAAATAAATAAATATTTCAAATTATTTGCGTTACTTGGTTCGGTTGCGAGGATTTCTCAGCTTGTCGAAGCTTTTCATTGTTTGGAATCGATTGACTTCCAACACTGATGCAAAGTAATCTTCCTTGGCTATTGAAAGTTGCTACACAAATGGAAAACAAACATAATTTTTGTTAATATTTCTATAAGATCCACTGCAAATTAAAATATTAACATGGTTAATCACAATCATGATCTAACAGAAATAGAGAAATAATCCCCATTGATTAATATTGAATTGCTATCACTTTATGTATTGCTTCTAAAACTACAGTATGTAGGTACTTTTGTAAACAGTGACTTTTTCATCTTACCCTTCGGTAATATTCGTCCACAATGGTGTCGTTCAAGATTTCCGATGGATAAGCTACAATAGCTTCCAAGGAATTAGCCTGGGAATAAATAAATGGTTTGAATTGCTTGAATACAATATATTCATTAATATCAAGAGTGGATGTAAGAAATATGTTACTTTCTTAAGTGCCCGTTCTCGTGTGACTTCATCTATCCACTCGGATTCCTCAAGGATGCGTTTAAATTCCTCTCGTAAGTCATTCACCATTATTCTCGTCTGAGGTTCACATAGATCACACAGCTGAATTATTATTTCAATGTGTCGGAAATCTATGTATTACAAACCTGAGCGTAGCTTTCCATATCCATGAAGGTCTTGACGTACATATTACCCAATACGATGCCAAATGATGATCTGGTTTGTTGCACGCAATATCTCCATCTTTGCGACGGTTTGGCAATAATACCCAAATTATAGGTATACCAAATGTCCTGTAATTCTTTGGTAAGCAGGTGGTAATTTGCATAGATTACCCTCCATATGATGTAGTCCACAACGGTCCTTTGCGTGTCAATTCATATAAGTTTCAATTAGAATTTTTCCAATGTGGTAACAGGAATTTTTTGGTGATATATTACCTTTTACTTTCTCCGTTAACAAACAAGATGATGTCTTTGAGTACCCGAGGTTCCATGTGTACGATGACCGTTTCGGTGTCGGCGAGATTTCGCGAAATCATTTCACCGACAAATTTGGTCCATTCAATCTGTTTAGAATAGATGCATTGGTTAATGAATAGGACATATGTTTGAATGAGTACGATGTGGTTTTTATTCACTTCATGCACTGCTTCCGTAAGGTCTTTCAATGACATCTGGCGGGATTGGACCATCTGACCTCCATCTTCTGCTTTGGTCACAAGCTGCAATTAAGACAGTTGTTGGGTAAGTAATTGAAGAACTGGTTACATAAATGATCTAGTAGATGGTGTAATTTGGTGCCACATATATGTTTATAGTCAAGATATAGTACTAGTACTTACTTCTAACAGCTGGCTTTCAAATTTCAGCGTTGCATATAATGCTGCATCTACTTCAGATGTATTAAGTACTCCCTCCTTAGTACTCTTTAATACTATGGAGGCAACGGCTTTCATCATTTTGTAATATCTCAGAACATCCTCATCTTCCAGTTTCGACACGAGGTAATTTGTATTGGGCACTGTAAACGATGGCTTCTTGATCTAAAAAAATATCAAATCATATCATATGTAACTATATACTCTAATACTTCACACTATCATTTTAGGGTTCAGCGTTAACCTGAATTCGATGACCTGGAGAAGTACCGAAGTGGTTAATGTCGACGGACACCGAGATGATATGGTCATTAGGTAAACCTTTTTTGCCGAAATCTACCATTGATCTCATCCAGTCGTATTTGGCCTCATCTGAATTGTTGCCTTCTAGAGCTGGCCAACCACCAAGTCTTTCCAAAATGGTAATCAATGGCTCCGTCCCCAATGACTCGATGCGGTCTGCAATTTAAAGCGATACATATACAGATGTATGAAGAGAATATTGGATTTAAATGATGGTAAAAGTCTTTTATTAATTATGGTTTATTTATTAAATTGTATTACCAGTATCTATGCAGGATGCGTAGAAGTCTTTAACTTGCTGGAATATTGGTTTCTCAGTCTCAGCTTTAGGTGTTTCCAGAAGATCTAGTGGCAAAAACGTTTGGAATTGACTTTTGAATCAAGGATTGACTGAATCAAGAAATGTGCATCAATATGGAATCGTATTGGTAGAAGAGTTGAAGGTTGAATATTCGAATATTTAGAATCCAAATTTCCCATTTTGAATTAATTTTTAAACACATATATAGGTACCACGCGTGACTTGGTCGAGGTATTCAGAAACTTCTTCGGGCCGCTGGGTCAACACATGGTTGTATGGAATCATTGTATCCTTCTCGTAGTTTCCACATGCAAACTGGTAGAAATCTTCACATGGATCAACTGATGCATTCATGTTTTCCAGAAACGAAGCAGCTATAATTTACAATATTTTACATGTGTAATTCAAAATAGATATGTATATGTGTAAAACTCTAATCGTAAATCAAATAAACCAGTTGTTATGCAGCCAGGTGTCAAACATATTTTCTTGTGAGGAAGAGCTGGAATGATTTCAGGTTCTTCCGGAATTTGACCCAAATCCTTTTTAGGCTTGTTGTTTGAATCCGCATTTGGTGAATCTTTGCTGGCAATTATAACCAGAGCTAAGAAAATCAGTGCAACGATGAAAAATGAAACAACTGCTGCGATGAGCACCGTCCTTTTAACTTTGTCCACCATTGCGATTATACAACAAATCTGGTTCTGTCAAGGCAGTTAGATAGTAGTGTTCTGTTTTGATGAAATTCTAGTGTGGAACGTTGTATTCCAAAGTGGAACTGATTTCTAGAATATGGAATGTGTCCTAAAAGAACATTGGAACGTTGTGACATCAGTATTTCGAACTAAATATCCTGTAATGTTCTGTAAATCCAAACAGTAAATATGCAGTTATGTACACTGTAAATAGATTCAAGGAAAATAAATGCAGCTTATAATTAATGGGTAATATTTTAAATGCTTGGAAATAAATGCAAAATTAAGAATTTCACTGAAAATTAGTAATTGAATAAAATTATGGTTAATGTAGTTATATATGTAATATCAACAGTTTGTTGCAATATTTTTATTGCATATTGTAATCAGTATGTCTATTTTGTTTATTTTTCAGTTCAGAAGCCGATGTGGTTTGCTGCGGCAATGGACCATAACTTAAAATTAGAAGTCACAGAGAAGTTCATATCGCACAATGCATACAACACAACTTCTAATATTATTGGTGAACATTTTTAGCCAGGTACTTGTATCCATTATTATGCAATTTCCTAATGAATAGTTTTCAACATTTTGAACATTTATTTGAGCAACATTCTCAAATCTAACAAATTGAAACATAAATGCATTACATAAAAGCAAAGTTATTTAGTTGAATGAAACAAATTAATTGGAATAGTTTTCTTAAATTGTAGGTTTAATTGTACACTTTGATTCACCAAACTTGGCATTTTTTCCCGAGGTTCATCGGGCTTCCGGCTTTGCATTTGAAATCTTTCGCAAACTCCGGCGAGTTGGATACAACTCCGTTCACTCTGTATAAGTAAAGTTCTTACTTTATTTCTATTGTGTACGCGCGTACATATACTCAATTTTCCGACTTACCGAAATCTTGCCGGAATTTTATCCTCATTCTCCAACTTCTGCTTACCAGCTAATGGGCCTTGTTTAGAACACCAGATCTGAAAATATTACAAAGGTCATTAGGAACAATGTCACTTTTATTCCTATTGTTTCTAATGCTTTTGCCGCAAACTGACGTTGGCGTAACTAGTCCAGAATAGTTGTCGCGCGTTGATAGAGAAATAAGGGAGAATAGTTTCTTGTCCGTTCTGTGTTACCCATTTCTTATATGCCTGAAATACAACACGTTACATATTTTTATACATATATAGACCCCATCATTATTAAACATAAATTGGGTAACTTACTCGGTACGCCGCCTTAACGCCGCCATTGTCGGCAATGATTCCCCGCAAAATTTTGTGTCGATTTATCTATTATATAATCAAACCATTGTTAGCATATGTGATTGGCGACAATAATAACCTTCACAATACTTATCAAGTTATCATATGAACCTGATGTTTGAGAGAGAATTGCTCCGCCATGCAATTGGCGCGTTTCAAAAACTTCTTCGCGGTCGTATTTTTCCACCAGTCCATCACAATGCCATCCTTGACTATACTTGGCTCTGGAAGTACAATAGAACACAACTTTAATTAACGTTCTGATTTAGATATGTATTTAGATATAAAGAGACCAGTGTTGTCAAATCCATGTGAGATCTCATGTCCGATGAAGTAGCCCATCATTGCATAGTTGATGTAGTTTGGCCTGTCTGCATCAAAGTATAACTTCTGTAGCATTCCAGCAGGGATTTCTTATAAGTATAATTAAGAAAAATGAATATGTGAAATAAACATATTTCCCAGTCAGATGACAACACCCTACCGATTTGGTTGCGTGCAGCGTTGTAATCGCCGTGTGACGCAGCTGTTTGTATGTCACTCCATCTGTGACATAATAGATTTCATTAATATACTATTAATTCTGTGATATACATGCACTGTACTAATAACTTATGTATTGAAATTTACCTGAGAGTCTTTAACTTAAGGAGCGTTGGAATGTCATAGTGTGCCCTATTCTTAAGTGACGATATCATACTTTTAAAATATTCCTGCGGGTTTATAGCAACCTGCAGGATATAAATTGCATTACAAATTAGTCGATGAAATTAGTTCCAACTTTGCATCGAATGAAACGAACAATTCCTTAAAACAAAAGTTTTGAGGAAGTTGCTGGCCGCGAGTTACCGCTTACTTTTTCGTAAAGTTTGTCCACCTCCTCTTCATTCAGCATTTCCTGTGAATGCCCTATTATACTTCTCATCTGATGAGCCTGAAAAAATAATTTCCAAGAACTTATTTCTGTTTTTAGTACTAATTTATTTTTTTGGAGGAAGCCGCGCGCATACCTTTTCCAGAGCTTTCGTACGGGTTTGGTCATCCATCCAGTCTGCCTCCATAATCATCATCTTCATTTCGTCACATATCCCTTTCAAAATCACCATCACCTGTATATGTAATTAAACATGATATTGTTGCAGATTTGCTATTGCGCGACGATGTTAGCGCGACAATCGCGTAACTTTTATTTTCATAGCAATGAAAGTTTGCTTTAAGTTTCAGGTGTGTTATTTTATTAATACTTAACAGTAAAAAGCATTTCCAACCTGAGGTGCTACTTCTTTATCGAGGAAATTCTTGACGTAAATGTTTCCGACAGCGTGCTTAAACTGCTTGTTGACTATGTTAGCGCAAAATTCCCATCTTGGTACCCTGGCAGCAAGTCCATAAGTCTTTGATTCATAGTTAAACAACAGTTGCTGGAATAACTCTGGTAGAAGGTAGAAGACGGATAGCGAGGCCCTCCAAAACATGTAGTTGTGAAGGTTCCTGATGGATATAATCATCAGGTTTAATGTCTCTCACAAAACCATGTTCCATTAACCCTCTTCATTGCAATTAATTGCTCTGTATCAAATCTTTACCTGAAAGTTGTTTTACCCTGCACCTGGAGAAGTTTATCAAAAGTGCTCTCATCCATGTTCAGTATGGCCCTGTCCGTTTCACTGAAGTTTTCAGAAATCAAATCCTTTGGCCAGTCTATCCATGAAAACTGTTACCAAAGTTCATTGTTGTAATAGATATGCCACACTCAAAAACCTTGCATTTTTATTCTATTAGAATCTTCTTAAATGAAATTATTAGCTCGTTTTATTGTTTATCTATATTACCACTTCTGGAGGGAATCTTTTAGCTAATTCTGCTACTGACATCTCGCGTCTTGATCCCTTGTCTTCCAATGACAACTTACATTCAAATAGAGGGTGTTAGTAACTAGATCATGGTGTCACACTCATAATTGACTGGGGGCAATATGCTTGATTCTTACTTGGGCAAGTTGGCTTTCAAAATCCAATACATTTTCTAATTGACCTTCGAATAAGTATCTCGGCACTCCCATGTTCTCGACAAAAGCTTTCATCAGTTCCAAGTAATTTGCACGATCTGCATCTTCTGCAGGGATTGCCAACGTTGGCAGGGAAACCTGCAGACAAGATGCAGTGTAAATTAACCGAGAAGTTCTGACTTGACTTGAGCTCGTGCTCTTGCAGAAGACCTTATAGTCTTAACCTCAATCGTAATACTGGAGGAGTTTAACTTTTCAATGTCCAGTTCTACGGAGAGTATAAAATTGTTTTCCAGGCCATTATTGTTGAGAGTAATCATGAAATCGTCCCAGTTGAATTGATGTTCATTCCACGACAAGTTTTGGAGACCTAGCCATTCGCCGAAAAGTATTAACAAGTCATCCATTGGTTGTGGTCCCTGTTCATTTATCCTGGCTGCAAATTTGGATTCCATACTGTTATATACTCATAATTATTAACAACATATGTGGGATTTAACATTGTACCAACTCACTCATGTTCATACAGGCCGTGTACAGGTCTTTCGCTTTGCGCAAAGCCGACATCTTGCTCGGATTCGGTTCTTCCAGAATTACTTTAAAATAAAATTCGAATCATTCATTCTGTTAGGATATTACATTCTGGAACCAGTTTAATGATTCACTTTTGATGGCTGTCTTCACGTAATTTTCAATCTCATCCGCCCTTCGCTTCGACAACCTGTCCTCGGGGATTATGGCTTTGCGCTCGTAGTTACCGCAAGCGTATTCGTAGAAGTCATTGCAGGGATCTGCGTATCTGTCCATACTTTCTAAGAATATGGCCGCTGAAATGATAACGTATTTGGAATTAAGTAAATGCAGTTTATGTCAGAACTGGAATTACGCTTACCGGTTCTCAAGCAACCAGGTGTCAGGCATAATGCTACTTTCTTAGGATGAGCATTTTTGCTTAAAGTATCGTTCGATTCAGTGGCTAATTTTGAATTTCTGATCATCACAAGTGTTGTGAACAGAACTGCAATAACGAATAGCAATCCAACAGCAGTTATGAGCAAAATAAAGGTCATTTTACGGCTTTTCCGTGGGACATCCATTTTTGCGGACTGTTCAGGCATTGGTTCAGGCAATGAGCTCATATTGGTTCAGGGATGAATCCTTGGATGAATAATCGCTTTGGAGACCGGTTTGGAATGGTTTGGAACTGTGTTATGGAACGTTAATATCATAAATTCTGTTCTATTTCAGAACATTTGTGGAGAATGTGACGTCTTTTGTTCGAAAACTCGCCGTTAATTTTTTTAAACTTGTAATAGAATATTTTGTTTCCAGAAAGTTTAATGTGAAAAATATCCAAATTAAGATGACGGTTTTTCCCTTGGTTTTCCTAACCTCCTTGGGTTTTTCCTATTTATATTCCGTAAAACATTCTTACACGCTTTTTCCTTCTGGATGTCTAGCGATTGGCATATAGCAACACAAATATTTTCTATGCGTACTTAATTAACATTTTAAAATCACAGTCTTCTACCTGAATATACCTTTCTATTTTTGCAACTAATTCTGTCGTTTTTATTTATAAATTAAGGAAATATATGGACAGAAGAGTTGCAATGTCCGGTGCGATTTGCATAGATTTCCACTTCAAAAATGTGGACATGTCCGTGAACATGAAAGAACCGCAGGGTGTCAAAACGTATTTCTAACTATAGTTTTGTTTAGGTTAAGTTAATTACTTTTCTCACGGTCACTTAGTATCAATGTCGTAACTCCTGTAACACGCCCGCAATAAGTGACCCAGAGAAGACTAACCAAATGATGTTATAAGCAAAATTGAATCAGTGAAAAAGTAAAAGACACTTATTGGAATGCTAAAAAATGTGCATGAAAATAACTCTAGGCTACATCTTAAACCTAAAAACATAGCACAAAACTGTTCCATAGTGTAACCAATGGTGTAACATTGAAAAAACAGCGCCCCTGTTGGCAGAAAGACGCGCAGCCAAAAGGGCTTCCACATGCCCGGAAACGTGCAAGTGCAGAAGCTACCCCTGTAAGTAGGCACCGCTTTTGCTACCCAGAGTGTTGCACGGTAGCCTACAAACACTTCCACAATCCACTCTCACTGGAGGGAACAGTTCAATTTCAATCTGTCAGATTACAGGACGCACAAATTTGTACTTGCTAACTACAGGAGCTGAACTTCATAATGTTTCAGAGGAGTAATCACAACAAATCATTTGCAGTTGCCCCCAAGTTAGCACTACACTGTTGACAACAGATGCTATGCAGTGAAGCACTACTGCGCTGCTGTAACCTTTCA
>JAQFZQ010003475.1:0-10654 GCA_034696005.1 Glomeris marginata | reverse complement strand
CTTCTTTAGTTACATTTTACTTCCTTACTTCTTTCAGATCTGTAGTAACATCGGTATTATTACAGTGTATAACCGGTCCGGCCGTTATAAGTTTGATATTTGCAACTGCAAAATCCCCTGTTGCATTTATAATTTTGCCCAATCCTGATTATCCGATATTAAATTGCTTGGTATATGAATTTATGAATGACGATTTTGATACAAAGTTGAAATTGAACTTTCAATCGAATTCGGCTTTTCCCCTCCAATTCACTATTTTTTAATATAATAAAGTTATGTAATATTGCTGATGACATCAATAAAGTTAATAACTGTGTGCAATGTCGTAAATCCCACCAAGATTTTGCAAATCCGTGAGGCTTCAAATTTCACATCATGCAAATGCCTTTCATCGATTTTGAATAAAGTCTTGTTTAACCCTCCTTTCCCTTCCCTTATGTCTGATAAAGTAATAGGTCTATGGTCATGATGCAGGGATTTACCATTAATAACTATCCATCATTTATGTGTATATGCTATATGATGTAAAGAAATAAATCATCAAATTAAATTATCAGTAAAATATCTATTAAATATAAATTTGCATATTATGAATTACAGAGAAATTCAGTTACAATTTCTTCTCGTACATGTATATTAAATGTATACATACTGTGTAAATCTCAATTCTGTTAAATTAAACGCAAACAAGTGGCAATTAGTCGAATTGCTAAATAGTTCGCATTAAATTAAACAAACTATTTGCGGATCAATATTTGGAGTTAATGACATTTTGTGTTTTCAGGTGGATGCTTACGCTATGGGCATTCATGTTGGGGTGGTAAGTATCTTTATTACTATATTATTATTATGTATAATGTTATAAGAATCCCTATCCCCCAGTATTAGCACACATTTTATTATCACACTGATTTATCCATAATTTATAGGTTAACTTTTGGAACACCCTTATAGAATTCCTATAATGTTTGCAAAATTTTAATTAGTGTGATCGCTTATCCATAATATGCAATCAAGCAATAAAGCTATATACAGACTATTAGTTTTCTTTTTTATAATGGAAGGAGGAATTGTTGCCTAAAGAGAAATTTGAAGTGGCAGTGAGAGAAAGCGAAATTAAGTCTGAAGTATGAACTATATTGAAGTGTTCTTTTTCATTTGCTTTTGTTGGAGATGCTTCATTTGCGTTTTGTCTCGAGTGAAGTTGGCACTGCTACCTATTAAAGTAAAGTTTCTTACATATTAATTCCAGTGCACGAATGCTCGAGTGATCAATTAAACCTCTTTTCCATGCACATTATTCAGCATACAAAATAATGAAATCCGTATTGCAAAGATGTTTTAATTTCAAAATCTCATTGATATTGTAAAAACTTTTAGCATTGAGCATCACATCTTTCTGCATTATAAAACTTTTTGATTACAATATTATATCCCATAACAATCTATATTCCCGACTTGCTATATAAGGAGTAAACACATTTACCATATGAACGAATTGTTGAGGTAAAGCAATTGTCTGTTGGGTTCTTAAAAACATGTTTGTAAGTTCATTTTGCACAACTCAACCATCTTTTGCATTAAAACAAATTAATAAACTCAGTTTTATTATGGTTCCTAACCGATTTTACCTATACTTTTATAATTGCATGCACATTAGATAATTCATAATGTATTTTTAAGATGTTAAAATGTAATGACCCATATGGATAATAGCAGCTGAAGAGCTTTTATAATGTATTTATTAACAATAACAGCTGACAACGTTAGAATCTGTTTGACCTTGAAGCTGGGGTCCAAGGTCATGTGGGATATGATTTTTGAAATCCTCACCAGCCACTTCCTATTCACTTGTTCAACTTTCACAAAGCTACCTCTAACCATTCCACTGTTAAGTCAACATGATAGACTTTTGTATCACCCTGTATAAAGCAACTAGCTGTGATTCTGCAATTCTTTCCAAGATGGTCTGAAAAGAAGTAAAACCTATTTCCCCCGGAAAATATGATGCAATTACTGAGGAGGTTGTGGGTATTCGATGGCCACAGATAATGGTTTCAAGACAAAGGTAGTGGAAAAAGTGCTCAGACGTAATGGCCGGAGTCAAAGTGTTAGCTGGAATCCATTTGAAGACTTTTGCGGCATCTTTTGCTGGTAATATCTATTCAAATGGATAACGATTCAACAAGAAACGACTCGTGAAAGCTGCAATTTTCTTGCACATAAAATTGAATTCAAATAACCACTGCGATCAATATACACCACCGCGTGCAATATTTGTCACGCTGAAATATTGTCATATGCAGTTATGTACCCTTCCATTTATGGTCGTATTCTTCAAAACCGTAGCATAAATCGAGGTTAACAACGTATATAAGAGAAGACTAAGAGAGAAGTTACTTAAAATGAACAATTCAATTCAAAAATCGAGGTTGATATAAACATTTCGTTGCACATTGACAACTTTCACCTCAACTATTACGAACTCTCCATTCGTTTAATTGCCAATTAAGCACACACATGCATGGCAGTGATAATTTGAGCTTTTAGTGTTCAATGATAAATTTATAGTTTTTGCAGACATTTTTATAATAGTTGGGCCAAGAGCCTGTTGTTGCTCTAAATATTGTATTGTGTTGTAAAGATCATATTGAAGTTTGGCGAATTATTAAAAAAATGTTTATAGATAGATAACTTTATTCTATTACCCAAATGGGTATTAGAAGAGGTCCTTACATTTCCAATTACAAATTCATGTGTATTCCAACTACGAGTCACCCCTCATGTTAGTATATACCCTCCCCACTGTTTAAATGATGTATGGATCTATATTTAAGAAAAAGTTAGGGTAGAATTAACATTGCTATTGTATATTACCTAATTGTGATGGAGACAAAATATACATCAAAGCACAGGGTTTTATGAGTGGGTTGTGTTATCAAGTAAGGTGGCGTAATCATGTGAACATATACAATTGAGGATTTTTCGAAAAACCTGATTCTGCATGAATGAGCTATAGTCTTATGATGTTGTTGCCTGATTATTAAATTTAATTGTATTGTGGTGTATTGTGTAGGATAATATTGTATTGTTTGGTGATTTTGTGTCATAAAAGGTCACGGCAAACGAAGCAACATGGCGCCCATTTCTCCTCCTGAAGAAGCTGCTTGGTC
Organism: Glomeris marginata; assembly: GCA_034696005.1. Classification (NCBI taxonomy): domain Eukaryota; kingdom Metazoa; phylum Arthropoda; class Diplopoda; order Glomerida; family Glomeridae; genus Glomeris; species Glomeris marginata. Next base: position 7,481 of record JAQFZQ010003475.1, on the reverse strand, counting down.
TTCTCCCGAAGTAGATAATTGGCAGAAGTTATCATCATCGGACCGTGTGTTTGCACTACTAGCTCCCAAGAACCACATGTACCCTGCGATGGCCCCTGTCCGAGTACCTCAGAGCATTCACAATGGTCGTGATGTGATCAGGGAACCGCGAGAACTCTGGCGGAAGATGGTCAGTATTTGCATGCGTGATGCTAGAATATGGGGAATAAATGGGAACGGGTGGGAAAAAGTAAGTTGTGATGGGAAGAAAAGAAAGAAGACGTACGGTTATGTAATAGATTAGCAAACGATAGAAATCTTGCCTGAAATTGGCATTAATCCCTGCAAGACTTACGCGAGACAAATAAGCGGCAAGAAGATTATGTCGGTCTTGTATACGCTGGAGAAAACAACTGCTAATACTTTTAGGTTAAATTCTTGTACGAAGTAAGTGGGAAACAATGCGAATATCTTTTCTGTATTAATTAAATATTAATCCCTCTTTTGAAAGCAGCATTCCGAGCGCTTAGCGAATGCCACCTTGCATTTTCAGTTTTCGCCATAATGTTTCATTAAATAGCTTTCACTTATTTATACAGTAACTATGTGTCTCTTTTCCCCATCCCATTTCGTTGCATTTTGTGAAATTATTTGCACTATAATAACTAAAAAGGAAAACATAACTTTATTCTGATTTATACATATACGCAAGGAAAAAGTCATTATATACTAAAGCTGCGAAATTATAGCCTATTTCAAATCCTGAATAGTCAAATTAAAGTGTATTTATTATAAGTTGACTTCCATATACAAATATAATTTTATTACAGGCGACAATATAGGGAAATATAATAATTCAAAATGACAATTTGCTACAATGTTCATTATTCATTGTGGTGTTTTATGTTGGGGCAATGGAGTATGGTTCATTCAATACAATATGGGTGGTGAAATATTAACGCAGTGGAATATTTGTTACACTCAAAGAATAGCCAAAATGATGCAGATATGTTTGTATAAAAAAGTCCAAATATACTATAGCACTTCCACATACAAGGTTGCAGTGGTGATAGACGCTAACTAATACTGTTAAACAACGGATATCATTTAAATCCTTCTTTTGCATTGCTCCATGCTATCCTCAATAGGGTATGAACCCAAACAAATCATGGGAAACATGCACAAAAATACAGAAATCTGTATACAGTGTGCTACAGCTTCAAAAACAGTTACTGCAACCTTGAACGTGGAATCACTATATTCGCTATGATAAAAGTGTATTTTTTGGAAGATTTTGAAACGCAAGGGAAATAATCATTACTGGCCTCAATGTTACACAATACTGAGAGCTGTAATTCTTTTTATTGGCTGCTTTTTGGAAATATGTATGTACTATTTATTTCTATACCGTTTTCTGTATATACAGAAAAATACTATAGTGGGAGTGTCTTTTCAGAAATAGATCCTGCAACACAAAGCTATACCTGAACAACTGTTTTTTGTGGGCAGCATGTGGGCTCTACCTATAATCTGATTTTTTGTCACGGGTAATGAAAGTTTCAGTAGGATTTTGATGCCATAATACCTCTGGAGTCTATTATACGACCTGCCTCACAACAATTGTAAATAACAGCAGCTTAGATGGATGGTTTGCGTGATTCATATGATGAGAAATGTAATTTTACCAAAGGTGTCCCTCATGACCATCATCCATCATTCAATTGCAACAAAAGCCAGAGATTTTTGGAGCTTTCACCACAGCATATAAATTTGTAACAAGTCAATGCCATTTTATTCTTTCCTTTAATAGCACTAAAAAGGCAGTAACTTGTAATTCTCACGCAATGGTTATAGACATAAGTTTACAAATCATTTGTTATTGGCCTTTATATATTTTGCATTCAATTTCTAATTACATGTTATTTTCTCCAAAATTAATGCAAGAACATGTCCCATATGTTTGTAATCTTATTAAAGTTTTGAATAATTTTATAAGGAATAAAGTGTATGAATTTTAATCTGCATATAATGAAAGCATTTACATTTTTATTCATATTTTTTCCAGCATTTCCCAGTAGCGAAGTATACATACACATGTAGATATGAAAGTAATTTATCCCATGTGACAAAGGGGGTGGGGCTATATTAACAGCACCATATTGTGCCAACGCCCACTTATACATGATGTTGCAATCTCATAAATTAATTGCTGTTCGCAAAATCACATTGAATGTAAGTTGGGTTTTATACAAAGTAAAGGGTTGCTAGGAATTGATATAAAACATGGCTGAGATTTCGAACAATAATTATTGTGCTTATAATAAGGGAAATATTGTCAATTTGCAGATGGATCTACTGGAGAATCAAGATGAAAACGAAATGGACATCTCTCGTTGATATATGAATACAGTATACACTGATTAAACTCAATCGCAATCAATAATACAGTATATGGAATTTGATTTGCATGGATAAAAACGATTGATTTAATGTCTTTAATCTGATTTTAGCAATACATTTAGTTGATGTTTTCGAAAATTGAGTGAATGTAATGTTCAAGAATTCTACTCGTTTTTTATAAGCAAAATGTGTGATTTAATATTGTTTTAGAAGAATAATACTATGTTGCAGTATTATACAATTAATAGGGGGACATTAAAATATCCAGTCTGAAAATGTGAAAATAAAATTAACACCTATAGCTTAAAGAGGCAATAATGTCTGAAATTGACTGAAATTTTGTATTTTGTGGCATTCGGAGCTCAATAGTCAATTTAGGATCAATCTGGCAGCAATGCTGATTGGTCGAATATAATTATCACATGTGTGAGTTGTTTGATCATAGAAATACCAATAGCATTTGTGGTATGAGTATTTTGGACTTTCGTCATCAATATTATTATGTATTGAGAAATGTATACCTATAATATATAATCAGAGTGAAAAGTCTCATTTGAAGGTAATTAACAATTACTGTTTTGAAATCGCCTGTCTCTCTTTTGATTATCTCCTTGTTAATTTATTGTGAATGTTATTATATAATAGTTGAATGTGTGAGAAGTTAAATCCTGAATAAAAATATATGAATTCATTCTAATTGTATATTTCGCCATCTTCATCAACATCAATCTGAAAAAGTTCTAACATATTTAAGGGGAAAATTCAGAGAACATTTTTAAGGCATTGTATAGTACATGGGAATAATGTAAAGATTGATTCATCTTTTAGATTCAGAGAAAACAATAAAATATACGAACTCGTCAATTGCATAATAGCAGCAAGTTATAATAATTATACATGGACTCTGAACTGTACCCATTCTGGCCAATCATGGACAGACTAATTGGCCAGTAGTCCCAATGTACCCAATGGCAGGGTTGGTCATAGTCCACTTTACCGCCCTGTCAGTTCACCTTTAATCATTCAAATCAGCTCAATGCAGTGGATTTTCAAAGCCAGTCTATATATTGACCCATTATGTCTGCAATTAAATGCTTGGGAAATTAGTCATACACATACCTACATTGCATTTTGACTCTGACAGTCCAAAATCATCCTGGTAAGTAACTTATAGTTCATTTCTATATTAATTAAATTAAAGTTTTCATGGAAATTTGCTTTGTTGTTTCATATCTAACACTTGTGTACAGTATATATATTTGACTGTATACGCTATATGTTAATGCTCATGTAGATTAATTCTGTATATTGGATCAACGATGAATGACAGATGTGCTTTGCAACACAAATAAAAAACAATGTCCAGCACAAAACTATATTGATTTTTGTTCATTACATGATATATAAGACAAAATACAACTTGTTAATACATTCGTTTGTGATTCACACTAGGTATTGCAAACAATTCACCATGGCAATGGTAATTTCAAGTCCTATAGTCGATTTTCTACAGATAGTTATACAAGCACGAATCAATGTACATTTCAAATAGTTTATATAAATGTTCATATCCACAAGTTTCCGATAAAAGTTTCTCAATTCTGATACCAGATAATGCACCAATAAACTCTTCAACATTCAGAATGCGAATGTTTGAACGGAGGGGTGCAACCATCATATTTCAATTGCTGCAATCAGCCTGTTGATGGCGTTGCATGGAGCACACACTTTGCCGTTACATTTCCTGAACTGCATCCCGACTTTTTGGTTGCAATTTGAGTTTCAATGTCTCTTGTAGTACATGTTTTGAAACGGTGATCCAAAACTGTAATGGTGCCACATCTCTGTTGGGACAGCAACTCTTGCTGTACAGTGTAACTACAATTCTATGAAGATTGGTGCTTAATTTACAACTTGTTTAATAGAGTTGCTGGATGTGTCCTTTGGGAAATACAACACCTCATATAACATAGGTATTGTCCTATATTGCAGGTTGTTAGGGGGATACACAGGTTGTGGTTACAGCAAATTTAAGCTATATGTTCCCATTACAGGGGTCACAGATGGTATTGGTGGACCACTGTTCCAAAATCTACTATATACAGTAAGGTTTCTTTCCACCATCTTTTTAAGTGTGGCATCTGGTATCAGTAGTAAAGAAAGTTTATCGGATACATGTTGACAGACTTTTAATTAAAATCGCTTGTAATCTTCATTTGAAATCAATACATAAACGGGAATCAGATGCATGTATAAGCAAGAATATGGAGAAACTTGATCAGTTCTTGCTTTTTTTCGCCTGTGCCCTATGGTGTCTCTGTCCTTTATTGAGAGTCGTTTGCTGTATATGAGCCTGTTCCACTGGCCTACAATAGACAATAGCAAACATGAATTAGTTAAGTCAGTGGAATATATGATGCAAATAAATTTTTAGTGGGCGTTGCCGTGACTGGTGCCTTATTATGAATCCATCAACACAGTTCTCATTTTTCGATTCTGGCATAGTTAAAAGGAAGCTTAAAGAGATTACATTTTTCGGTGCATATTAGCAAACATTGAATATGAAATATTATAATTTTTATATAAGTATTGTTTAAAAAGACTTAAAGATTAATTGGGATGTCACAATGTCCTTTTAGGGATTGCTCTAGCCATTGCTTCGATCAGCCAATAGCAGCGCTTATAAATAGCGTTCTTGTCTCATGTGACGAATTGGTAACATCTTTTGGTAACATTGTAAGTAATTGCAGAAGAGTCGGGAAAATTTTCACAATACAGTATTCCAAAGACATGTTTATTACTCTATGACAGACTCCAAAGGAAATCAGTGATCTGTGACAGTTCACCTTTAAGATGACGTCACATCATGCTATTCTCAACAGGTTGGACATGCAAAGTTATGCTGTGATGTGACGTCATCTTCGACTTGGTCTATTCCTTTTGTGCATGAAATCTTTTAAAAATCGAATTTACATGAATGTTTTTCTTTCGTTTTTTAAAAATACAATTGAAATGTCCATGTGTTTATGTTAGGTATAGTATACATTTGTGGAGTATGTGGGCGGAGTATATATGGATATTACGGTACCAGGTTGCTGAGAAGCCTTAGGAACACTGGGGAATATCCTTTGGCTCTTGCCAGGGCAGCCAATTGAGACGATGAGAAAGGTGCTTCCGGTGGTGGCCGATCGAAAGCCTGTTCACTTCCGGAGCCTTGCATCTCTGGCTTGATGTTTGTGTCAGCATCTGGCACATCCAGTTCCGTTCTTTTGCCATGAGCTGCAACATGGCACAAAGTGTTGGCACTTATTACCACTTGCCCAAAAATCGATCCCACTATATACCGGAGCTAGCCCACACGTCACTTGGGTTTTGAATTTATAGACCAAATAATTTGATTTACTCTTCTGATTGATGGCTATACATGTTATACTCGCATGCTACCTATAGTGTAACCTAGCTGTGACGTCAAACTTTGCATGTCTCATTTAAATAAGATGCTCAGTGAATCGTCCATCATCGTTAGATTTCAGACAAAGTACGATGAAATGTAGCAATATTGATTGAAGGCAAATGTTAAATCGATCTTATAAATTATGCATGAATCTACCTGTGATTACACGTTGAATTGCGACATTTTTCAACTTTATCAATTTAACATTGTATATAGTATTACTAATATAATGCATTGGTCTTGTACCTTCTTACATTTTCGAAGTTGCTTTAAACTCTAATTAGTAAAATGAACATGATAATTGGAAATAAATTATTTATTTGTAAATGTATCATAATAATTGTAGGAAATATTGGAATATTATTGTTGTTCGATTACAAGGAACATTTTTCACTTTATTTACAATGTCTACGTGAATAGAATAAATGCGAAGTTCCCATGTTTCCTTTGAGTAACGTTTTATGCAAAATTATGCCAAACCATGAATTGAATTTTGAGGAAATTAAGTTTGAAGTTTTTGCCAACTGCGTGGTGAGCCCACCAATTTTTATTTCTGGAGGATATTGCAGTATAAGGATATTTGCTGAAACAATTGTTGCTTTTCATAGAGAATTTTGTCACTGACTCGGTTATGAATAACTCAGTTATTGACAGAATTTTTCTGTTTTTCGTACACCATGCATCTACACTATGTATAGGCTAAATAAATGGCTGCAACTGAACCCTCTTTCTAACTTTGTATGAAGTACAGCTTCTCTTAATTTTACAGCAGTTGCTTTATTTTCTCATCTAACCATATAGATATTCATATATAGTGTGTCCAAGAAATTCGAGTGAATGATGTCATTGTGGGATGTCTCATATACTAAGGTTGTGATTGGTGCTGCAGCCAAGCATCTTGACGTCAACCATTCGCAGTGACGCCAATATCATGACGTTGCAGTGACGTCACGCACTCCAACTGTTGAACGAACTATAGCAACTTTTAACACTGTCCTAATTCAGCTAACTCGCTTGTAAATCATTCCAACCACAAGTTGATCCACCCACCTATATACGTGCAACAAGTGGCATACAGGTGTTATGTTCAAAGCGATGTTTCCCTGCTGCATTAGCCAATGGCAAGACACTTGGTGGGTGGGGGTATGTTATAATTTGATTGAGTGGGAGATTAAAATGGGTGGGGCATTAACAAGCTTATTACTCTTGGCTACAACAATGACCATCACAATGAACTGTATAGTCACCAAATGTGCAAACTGATGCTTGTGGAAAGATATAGTTTAAAATCAAACTTGTTAATGCTCCACCCACACCCTGAATATCATGCTCTCCTCATTTTGATCCCCACTCAATGGACTGAAACTTTAATTGAATTTGTGTATAGAAAGTTATTCTCACCTCCGAAGCAGGAGTGACCGAAACTGGAACAACCACGAAGTCCTGCAAAAAGAAAGGAAAACCAGATTTTGTTGTATATGTTACAGTGAGTTTAGGAAATCCATATACACTATTCGTGAAATAATGTATTGTGTATCATAAAAGAAAACTTATTTATAAGAAACTTTAGCTGTCAAAGCAAGTCAAAGTTTGACAATCTCCACATTTCAAAGCTGTATAAAGTTTAATCCCAGTTTTCCATTTTCCT
>JAQFZQ010003474.1:0-10654 GCA_034696005.1 Glomeris marginata | reverse complement strand
TGCTTTCTTCATGGCTTTTCTTCACGTAGTTCAAGTTTCAGGGTACCTTACAAAACCGTGCCGGATGTCCTTTAAGGCATGTGTCATGTCATATCCATAAAATATAACTTTGATTTGCAAAAATTCATCACAGGATGCAAATTTTTAATGTGATTTGGCGAAAAATAGCAAATTATAATAAGAATATAACTTGTTCCAGGCTATATCCATGCTATACTGCGGTCTTCCAACTTTCTTCCATGGAACGCAGAGTAACTTCCTATATAGTGCATTTCGTGCTTCAGTTTTAAAGCAATTTTTGCAATTTCAGCGAAACAAGAATGAAAACGCTTTGCTTGCTCGTAACATAAAATAAAAGCGTGTTCAGAATGATCGTGGAATCAAGACACGTAATAATAACCGTTGACTTCTCTTATCATGCTGCATCAAAACTATTGGGGGGAATGCATGGGGCATGTATGGACGTTTGGAGAACATTGCACAAACTTCTTTTAATTGTTCATAAATTTTCATATTAAAATGATCCATATAACAGTAAAACATGTCAGTGATGGCATTGCAAGGGAGCATAACATTAATATTGGATATTTGAACTGGGAATTTTACATATTTTAGCTTCGTAAAATTCAGTGGCTAATATTTGACAGAGTAAATATATGGTAAATTTGAAAAGTATTGTAACAACATATTACACGAGGCAAAGGGTTTCATAAATATGCATGAATTCAGTGGTTGTTCAGTTTGACTAACTCATTTGCAACGTAGGCCTTATTGTGACCTGAAACATTCATTCAGCTTATACACATTCATTAGCTATTATGCCCGATTTTCGGTTTGCAGAAATGTGTTTCAAACGAGGACCTTTCGTAGCCTCTAAATTACCGAGTAACACCTGTAACGAAGACGGGAATGAGACTTTGAGACATTATTTCTGCCGTATCGTCATCATCATTATCCCGCTTCTTTTTCCAACTTCCATCATGATGGTGAACATTAAGAATGGTGGCAAGATATAAAAAACCTTATTCCCAGTTAGGTCGCGATCCCGCAAGTCGACCATATGTGCACGATGCAGTTTCAAAAAGCCTCTCATCAAAAGCTAATCACGCGGCTGCCGTTTTGCAAAAATCCACATATAACACGGAAAGGTTGGCAACTTTTGTAGACCATGTGTTCCTTCTGGCATAGATCTTTCGTTTTAGCAGCAAAGCCGTGCCACCCAAACTGAGCTCAGATGCGTTTATGATGACAGAGAGGAGTGAGTTGACTGAAGAAATAATTACTGTAAATGACAAATAAGTGGTTGATCATATATGATATGCAATAGGGTACATCATGCTTTTGTATAGTGAGGGATTTTGACGCTATTGTGCTTATATATCCGGTGCTCCATCGCCAGATCGCTCGCTGTCATCCCAATCTGTGGTCCAGTGGTGTGGAGGAGGAGGTGGGGGTTGGGGGAAGGGGGCAAGTGGGAGGAAATGGGTGCTGGCTGCAAAGGGACCGTCGAAATTAATAAACGCCACGTAGTCACCTCGCGGGCCGCCAACTCGTGTCACTGCCAGCCAATTTGGAAGAGATGTATGACCCTTCTTCAGAAGTTGCTGCTCCGAATCAAATCAGTTGAGATGCTGCTGCAGGTGCACATAGGCCCACGAGTTACACGTGTATACAGCATAACATCTTCAGGCTTTTACATATTTTTTATTGAATTTGGAAATATTTTGTGACATACTTTATAAAATGAGTTATATTATCATGAGTGGCAACCGCAATGTCGAAGTCCGTACCGATGCTCAGCTCTGTTTGCTTATGCATCCTGCTGTAATGCATGGAAATGTCTTCCCACCATATATGGGACATTTAAAGGACAACTGACTAGTTAAAAATGCATGATTTTAGATTTCGCCCAAACGTTGTTAACAAAGAGTTTACACCATACCTAATTGTAGTTTGAAGTTTGAAAATTTTACGCCGAGTAGTTTCTTAGAAATTAATTGGAGAATCCTTGGAAGGCAAAATGGAATTTACTAGCTGCATTCCGTAACGCAAGTATGACTTGCTGATGTATACGACCGATCCAAGACGGAATGCAGTGTAGAGGTGCATTCCGTAAATAAATAACAAGCACATGAAAATGCACCTTCGGAGGTATGTTTTCTAATTGAAGCAATGAACTGGTCATTCTAAACTCGTTTATATCTGCATGTGATTCATATTAGCAGCTAATCATGTTGCACCGAATGAATCCATCATCTTCAGGCGGGCACTGTAGCTATTATACAGATATTTTTTTGTTTAATTTTTAAATATTTTAAAGGAGATTTAATGTCAATCATGTGGATTATGTTAACTAGGGTTTAGACCACGGAGACCATGGCATGTGTATAAGCCATCTTTTCGAAGCGAGTGTAAATGAAATAATAATTAGTAATGTAAATTAATGCGCTATAATCAGTGTTGGCTTTAATTAATTCGCGAGCAGATATCATTAAATTTGGATGCATGTAATATTGAAGTTAATCGGTCAATCGATGTTGTGGGAGTGTCGTGCACCATGCATGCATGCTCATATACTTGGGAGGTGGTCTGGTCACGTGAATAGGCTTTCTGGCAGTATAAGATTTCGCTTGCGCCGTCATATGAAATGTGCCAGAGATTATTGGGCGGGTTGTTCGCCTATTGGAGAGGGTATTTGCATGGGAATAGCTAGGTTATTTCAGCCGCTTATTTCCCTCCTCGCACCACCTTCCTCACAACGACTTATTAATTCTCGGGGAGGTTACGATTGTGCGCACTTGTCGCGAAAAATTCCACCCATATTCCCCTGTTTTCCCTGACCCCGCCCCCTGAAAGCGACATTTCAGAGTGCACACACAAGCACTCACACACACATATATATCACGGGCCAAATAATAAAATATGGCACGCCTGCGAGTGTGCAACGTTATCAAGAGTGAATTTTACGTCCATCTCTGCAAATGACCGCCTGGACAGTAACTGTTGTCAGTGGCCAATGACCAATGATCTTGTCGCCACCAAATGGTCACACCATCGAAATTGCCTCCGCACGCATCGGATGGCATATAAATTTCCCGATGAGGATGCTTTATTAAATGTCACTGTCATATCCCCTTTCCAGGCTACTTCAGAACTACAGTATAGTACAAATCTATATAAGTTTAATCTATAGGTAAACAGGCAATGAAGACTGCCTATGGAGAATTGAGAAATTGTAAATCTGGTTACATAATAAATTTTTGAGTTGCGTAGTATAATCAGTAATGAAAACAGCAATTGCATTTTACTGAATTATCGAAGAACATATGGAAATGAATGTTGTTTCAACATTGCCTATATAGTTAAAAATAAAACCATATATGGTATTTAATTGAAGGTGATGGGGTATAGGACCTTTAAGCTGTGTGAAATGTTCAGAGGCTTTGCTGCTGTAAAATAAAAAGTTGGTTAGCTTTATGTACACCCATGGCCAAAAGTATTAGACCACTTGTGGAAAAAAGCCATTGTTTTCCTGATTTCAAGTTCGATTCACATAAATCACCGACCTTATAGGGATTTTGTTTATTCACCACAGTCTTCAGCATATCAGAATATATACACAAAAAATATTACTTCTGAATCATTTAAGCTAAAAAGAAGAAGGAAAAAAAATTAATGCGCAAACTCTGACCTGGACAAAAGTATTCAACCAAGGGAAATGCAAAACAAAAGAATTCATCCAAGGGAAATGCAAAACAAAGATATTAGACCATTCCACTTTTAGTGAAAGTGTCATGAAGCTCAATTTTGCCATATCATTTGCATAAGACAAAAAAATATAGTCATTGATTCACTTTTGTGCTGATATATGCAATGACATTTCTGTCAGTTAAGAAGGCAGTTAAGAAGGCACTATCCATTGACATGAGACAACACATAATTGTTGCTTCAGAAAAAGTTTTTCCCAAAGAACCATTGCCAAACTGCTACTTGCTACAAGCAAGGATGCGTATTGGAACAGCTAAGTGAACAGGCAGACCAAGATATCTCGTTGGGATGTGCAAGTGATCTTGCGAAGGAATGGTAGAAGCATGGCATCAAGGTCTGGGGATGAACTGTTGGAAGACGCTTAAATTCAATGGGATACAAGTCATCTTCTCAGATGAGAGTCGTATCTACCAGGGATATTTTGGTGTATTGTGGGCACAAAAGTGTGGAGGCTGCCAGAAGAAAAGTTCAACAACAGTTGCCTTCAATCAACTGTGAAATTTCCCCGAGGAATTATTGTAGGTATGTCATAATTGGGAACTGGCAGATTATGTATTTACACCAGCACAATCAATGGAGAAGTTTACAAGGACATATTGCAACACTTTTGGGTACCCAGTGCTGAAGATCACTTTGGTAACAATCTGTTTATTTTTCAAAATTATAATGCTCCCCATATATGCAAAAAACATGAAACAATATGAACTTCTGGAGCACGAAATACCCTTGAACCAGAATCACTGCTGTTCAGATTAATTTTCGACTTGTCACTGGACAGTACTGATCTCCAGTTTTCTATGGTCCATGATTGATGCTCTTTCACCTATTTCAGTCGAGCAACACATTGCTTCAGAATCAGCATATATAGGCTATTTCGTTGGGCGACAAGATCACAAGTTCATCTGATGCAGACGATTGCGGATTGTGCGAGAACATGCTCCCACACCCGTTGCTTCTTTCCACTTCCTGGCCAGAACGTTTGAAGAAGAGAATCTCTCAAACGAACATATACTTCTGAGATGGAGATCTGCTCTTGGGGTGGACATTATTTTCCTGCCAGTTTCCAATTTTTAAACTTTTGGCTTTCCCAATGGTAGCCAGTTTCTTCATTTGCCGGCCCACTGTGTGTTATGAATTCCCACCATTTGGGCAATTTCAGTGTTGGAGTGACCACATGACTTCAAAGTCAATATTCTTGTTGCTTTTCTTGGTTTAATGTCAGTTTTCTTCCCATTTTGCAAGAAACATTATGAGAGAACTTCAGCTTTGGCTCCAACTACACTGAAGTAATGTTGAAAAGGAATATGAAAGTGAAAATTCGACAGTGAAACTGACAGTAACGAGATGTAAACGTTGATAAGCATGTCCATGTGGGTCCTATGCCTCAGGCAATTCTATATTTGAATTGGCACATATTGATGGGGATACATTCCTGTGGTGTGTAGGGATGCAACTTTCCATATTTAAGGTTGCTAATATTTTTGACAGGGGGAGACATTGGTTTCTTAAATAATTTTGTTACAAATCGATATTATTTGAGCTAAAAGTGTTCCTCAGGTCATGTAGACTCCTATTCCATTAACAGCATAATTTTATTATTTTGGAATGAGCACAATATTTGAGAAGGAAAGCAAGAATGTCCTCAAAAACCCAGAGTTGCCATTATTTTTTCCGGCACTGTATAGCCGATAGTCGTCTCCTATACCTTTAACTAGCAATTCCACAGAAAGTTCCACACTGTCAATCACTCTTGCAAATCCCAATGGCAGGTGTAGAATGGGCGTGGTCGTTTCATCAAACTTCTATCGCTAATACCTGTTTTTTACTAATTTGCATAGAGATTCTGTTTCAACACTTCATTTATTATCTGCTTTACTTTGTGTATGTCAATTTTCAGGGTACCTTACAAAACCGTGTCAATTCCCCTTTAACATGTATAATGTCTCCCAGTATATTGGGCTGCTAGTTCAGTGGCAGTTTGGGACACATACCTTATTATGCAGTGGGATGTAGGTTTTGGAAGCTGTATAATACGAATGCATTCGTATTATACACCATTATAACACCATGGTGTTATATTTTTTGTTTCTTTTCATTTTTCACATTTATCTATGTATGTGTATACATACACACAGCGCAGACAGAGACAACGAGAAACAGAGACACACATATGTGACGGCCACTGATTTGAAGTAATGGAAATGGAGCACGTTAACGACGTAGACGTGGACAAAGTAGCACGGTCATCCTTGGCCATCGGTGCTGGCAAAAAGTCCATTTCATATCCAAGATGGCCAGGCCATGCCATGTGGTCGCGAAATATTGCTCCTTACAAGAGCCCGTTTTGGCCTCTTCGACAACGAAACGTGGTCCTTTTCCAATATCAGCCAGCATGGGTGGTGATTCTTCTTGGTGGGGTTGGGCTCTATAGTTGCCGACCGCGCCATCCATTCCGATTCAATTTTGTCAGTCTCGTTCAAAATTCAATCATCGCACATCGAGAAACGTGGCCCAAGTTTGCCAAAGGGACGAGCTTCTTTCTCCAAATGGCCGCAGACCCTCCCACCAAATCACTTTGTGTGCCCATTTAAAGTCTACACGTGGCACCGATGCTCGTTTGATGCGCAGCCACATAGCTTTTTCATCATACCTCCCTTTTATACTTTATCCATATATACATGCTACACAATTTGTATGAAAGTTATCTATGCAAAAGTGCACGTTATATATGCTAGCTGCGATTTATGCCACTTGGTCAATGCCGGTCGTATGGCAGAGATGATGGCAAAGAAAGTTTGGAGACGTTTATGATAACCTATCTGGAGTTCTATTGATGTAATATTGCAAGATTTATATGCATTTGGAGTTGGGAATGGCGAGAAATTTATTGGCAACAAAGTTTTCTTCAGAGATAAAATGTACACTGCACGTTGGGTGGTCTTGCTTTATCGGCATTTGGCTAAAACGCCTCTTCCCTCTTCTGTATATTGCTATTAGAAGTTTAATATAAAAGTTTGATATATTGAGGGTTGCTCCTCAATAAAATCGAACGCTATTGCTGTATTTTCTATATTGCTCATGCAGTTCACATTTGCAGTTCATTTATACAGGGTGGTACAAAAGTCCATTATGTTGATTAAACAGTGGAACGGTTAGAGATAGCTTTGCTAAAGTTGAACAAGTGAATAGGTAGTAGCTGGTGAGGATTCCAAAAATCATATTGCACATGACTTTGGACCCCAGCTTCAAGATCAAACCGATTCCAACTTTGTCAGCTGTTGCGTTAGGTGGGTAGTGTAAATTACAAACACCAAGCCAACGTTATCGTGAACACGTTTCTGAAAACAGATTACAAATTGGTGGTAAGATGAAGGAGTAATCGAGAATTCAGTTTTGCTGCTGCCCCTGAACAGCGAGTTCGCCACACAAGCAGGGATGTGTTGCAGTGAAGCGCAACATGATCGTGGGTAGTGTTCTTTTGCAAGTATATCAGTTTTTATACAGAAATATGTGTAAAACAATGAAGTACTTGCATATAGTAAACATGTGGTGAATGCCATTATTTATTTGAATAACCAGCAAACCAACTGTATCTTGCGTAATGTGGGTTGTGCATGTTGGTAAAGTGCCTTGTGAAAGTACAGTGAATTGCTTTGCTGGTTACTTATTCAAATAAATAATGTAGCATTCACTACATGTTGTTTACTATGCCAGTACTACATTGTTTTACACAGATTTCTGCACCCACTGATACATTGCAACAGAATACTACTACCCACGATCATGTTGCGCTTCACTGCAACACATCCCTGTTTGCGTGGCGAACTCTCTGTTCAGGGGCAGTAGCAAAACTGAAATGGCGATTACTCCTTCATTTTACCACCAATTTGTAATCTGTTTTCAGCAACGTGTTCACGATAACGTTGGCTTGGTTTTTGTAATTTACACTACCCATCTAACGCAACAGCTGACAAAGTTTGAATCTGTTTGACCTTGAAGCTGGGGTCCAAGGTCAGGTGCCAGATGATTTTTGGAATCCTCACCAGCTATACTTATTCACTTGTGCTCAATTTTAGCTATCTCGAACCATTCCACTGTTAAATCAACATGATGGACTTTTGTACAATTCTGTATACTATACTTGAAATCAGAATTAGCACAATGATTAAAATAAAATATCAAGACATTAGCCAATTGATAGGATATAATATACAAACTATAGTTGGCTATATTTTTATTTTTTCAGTGGCGTACATTCTGTACGTCATGTGTGACAAAAGTGTATTTTACTCAGAAAAGGATTAATGGATTATCTCAATGGCCTAGTCAATCACCAGACCTAAATCCTATCAAGAAATGTTTGTTTCTGCTGTAACAGATGGTCAAAGCATCAGAAGTATTGGGGATCGTGGGCCAAACTTGATGTTCACTATTGCTATATACTAGACACATTCAAGGTTATGTTAAATAATTAATATACCAGGCCACTAATCTGTCGGGACATGACATTTGAGATGTTCTCTTTCATTAACATGATTGGCACAAACATGCAGTGTGCTGCAGCTTTTGGAGCACGAGCTCCATTTACAACATGGCGACTGTGCAGCAAAAAGCCCATTTGGTTTTGGAATATAAGTGTACATTCAAAACATTTGTATTTTTTTTTGTCTAAAACTTTGACAGGTTTCAGATATTTATACATAAACTGCTTTGAAATGTAGCTTTTGAATCTCAATGAGTCATTTTGAAAACCCTATATTTATTAACACTCCGAAATTGCATTGTTTGAAGTTGGTGCTGGCTCTTTGCAATAGGATGATCGTCTCCAATTGAAGCGATATTAATTTTCATAAGTATTGGCAAAATGTGAACTTTGCTTTTAGAAATGATGCCTAAAGTTTAGTGGATGTCTTTTCCGGTCGGAGGCAATTGGTGGCGTCATCCATTTTACCATTTGCTCCGAGTGCGTTAAGTACTTAGAAATGTGTGTCGTAGCAATGCATGTAAAAAGATGAGATGAAGATGCAGTCATCGATGCATGCCGTCATCCATGGAGAGCACACAAGCGTTTTATTTAAATAACGCAGCTTCTCTCATGTAATAGTCCGATTTGGCATGTTTGTCGTGACACAAATTAACCCCGTGATGAAAGTGTTGAATAACTCGGCCTGGCAAATGTAGACGGATTATTTGACGACGATCACCGCCCAGGAAATGGCATTTTGAATAGGCCGGGCCCTCTGTATACTACCCCAGGGGGCGCTGCATGAACAAATATGGGGGCGCCATTGCCTCTAAGGCTGGCGTCGACAAATCGCATTATGCACGCCCCGAAATGGCTATTTAATCTAATAGTGTGATGTCAGTGAGCGACGATTTCCCAGAAAGTTACAAAAATCAAATAACGCACTTGGATGCTCCGTTTTATATAAATTTGGCGACGACCCCAGGGACCTATATTATACCCCTACTCCATATAACTTGAACATGCAGATTTCACCGAAGCCATGCAGAATGAAAATTACAGCCAGAAATCCGACCAAAACTTCCATATTTTAGAGCATCATAAAAGAACCTTGTCATGTGGAGTAAATCATACAGTCTAAATCTGCATGATAATTTAAAATTCACCTATCTAATACTGGAATAATTTTATATACGCATTCTCCTGGTCATAAATGCAAGTTTATAAACTTTACACCTTCATGGTGTACTTCATATGTGTGGAAAAGTATGTTTTATCAAGAATAATGTTTTTATGAGCAACATTATTACTCTTTGGACCATTTGTAAATAGTTTTCATGATAACTCGCATTAGCGATGCATGCTGTGCCATTGTACAGGGTGAACAAAACTATCATTTTCTAATTATCTGCAAAGTGATGAGAGGTAGCTTTGTGAAAGTTGAATAAGTGAATAGGAGGTGGCATGGGGAATCCCGGAAATCATATCGCACGTGACCTTGGACCTCATGTTCATGACATAACTCGCAACTTCTGCCTCAAGTTGCATGTATACGATTGGGAAAAATCAAACTAAATCCAGAAACTGCCTCAAAAATTGTGAAATAAGATTCATTACACTAATTTAACTATTGCCGTCAACTTCCAAATTAGGACTAGTGCCCTAACGGTAGCGGTTCACAAGATGGAATTCGAAAAACCTTTAACATGAGGTCCAAGGTCATGTGCGAAATTATTTTCGGAATTTCCCCATGCCACTTCCTATAACTTTAATATTCAACTTTCACAAAGCTATACCTCTAACCATCTTGAAGATACCTATTTAAAAAATGATAGACTTTTTGTCCACCATGTATAGACTTAAGTTAGTTATAGGCCCTATGTCATTTTGAAAATGGGATTTTTAGCGTTCACTTCAGGGAAATTATTGTGTTCAGGTTAGGCAACATTAACGTTTCTGAAGAAGAGTCGTGAATACTCATGCAATGCTAGAAATTCAGCTGAAAAATTACCTCCAAGCATTTAAAAAAAAATATTAGAAACACAAGTTTCATTATACATGAGCCTATTCATCTGCATGGTACAAATAGGGTATATAGTTTGCTTTTATAATAGTCGTATTCTCCTTCATCTTTCCTTGCATGGAAATAATACCTGGTCCACAAGGCTTTAATTGCAGTTGCAGATTAATGTAAGGAAAGCTTTTAAGGCGAATTACTTTTACCGTGGGTCTCTTCTGTAGATTTTTGCTAATGAGCAAGTCGATGTTGTGCAATTCAAATGACACGCCTGGGGGAGATAAAAGGCAAACAAGCGGTGTATGCCACTGCTATATATGTTACGGTTGAAGTGGGCAATCGGCGATTGTGAGCTTTAACCGGTTGAGGTGCGCAATCGCCGATTGCTCGGTAATTGTACGCAA
>JAQFZQ010003473.1:0-10654 GCA_034696005.1 Glomeris marginata | reverse complement strand
TTAATGTGGGTTAGGTTACGGTATCTAATATAAACTTAGTACCCAAAAAACTTAGTTTTTTACACGGCTTGTTTATAAACTCATATATGGAAAGCCTTGAAAGCAAAACGAGCAAAACACCTTGCAAAAATTTCCTCTTTTAGGGGTTAAAAAACGATAAGTCCAGCCCTCCATTGGTCATTATAGTTGTGTTTTTTTAAAAGATAAATAACCATGTGCGAATTTAGGGCGCGAAAATGTAAAAGTTTTGAATAAATCTCAAGTTTGTATCATTTGTATATCAAACTTAGGCCCCGCCCATTTTACCCCCAACAACGCGAAAGTGCAATAACTTTTTGTTTCTTGTATACAGTTACTATGTGGGTCGGTCACATGACTCTTACCCAGCATATGTTTGCTGTCAAATTCCGATAAGACAAACAGAAATTAATTACTTTTTTTATTTTTGGGATTCATAAAGGTAGGCTTTTCCTGTTCCTGGTAGGCATATCGCCATTTTGTGTGACGTCATTTGAGGAAATATTATATCGGGTTTTTATGTATACAGGTCGGGATTCCGCTTAATTGGGACATATGGTTGTAACAATTATGAAGTTACATAAAGTGAATGCAATGGTAAAGAAACCAATTGAACAAATTGAAAGATTAAATAATCATTATTACTTATTACTTAATATTTAAATTATGAATCGAACACAATGGTAGACATGTAATTACAAATAATGTATAGGCTATATGTATGACTCAAATACGATTACCATTATTAAACTTTAAAATGCATATTGATATCTGTTGTATCAATTAAAACAACTTTTATTCCAATGTTAAACTTTAAAATATATGTTCCAATATTAAACTTTAAAACTTTTGTTCCAATACAATTAAACATTAAAACTTTTGTTCCAATACAATTAAACATTAAAACGTTTGTTCCAATATTAAACTTTAATAATTTTGTTTCAATATTAAAACTTTTGTTCCAATACAATTAAACTTTAAAACTTTTGTTCCAATACAATTAAACTTTAAAACTTTTGTTCCAATACAATTAAACTTTAAAACCTTTGTTTTGTTCCAATAGACAATGAAACTTTAAAACGTTTGTTCCAATACAATTAAACTTTAAAACTTTTGTTCCAATACAATTAAACTTTAAAACTTTTGTTCCAATACAATTAAACTTTAAAACCTTTGTTTTGTTCCAATAGACAATGAAACTTTAAAACGTTTGTTCCAATATTAAACTTTAATAATTTTGTTCCAGTAGAATTCAATTTTACAACTTTTGTTCCAATATTAATCTTTAATACTTTTGTTCAAATACAATTACACTTTAAAACTTTTGTTCCAATATTAAACTTTAATAATTTTGTTCCAATATTAAACTTTAAAACTTTTTGTTCCAATGCAATTAAACTTTAAAACTTTTGTTCCAATGCAATTAAACTTTAAAACTTTTGTTCCAATGCAATTAAACTTGAAAACTTTTGTTCTATTACAATTAAACTTGAAAACTTTTGTTCTATTACAATTAAACATTAAAACTTTTGTTCCAATAAAATTAAACATTAAAACTTTTGTTTCTATTAATTAATACAATTAAACTTTAAAACTTTTGTTTCTATTAATTAATACAATTAAACTTTAAAATATTTGTCCCAATAAAAGGACATTTTATGTAAAATAAGCGATGTAAATGAAACCTATGGCATTTTTTATTATTACTTTGAAACTTTTATTATTAAAGTAATGTAATGTTTTCGTGATAGTTGCATATAATAATATATAATAAAGCTTGAATATAGCCCATACAAACTGAAATATTTCTGAATGATTTACAATACAAAAGCTTATATTTATGATGACTTTTACGAGTTTGGAACAAAATGTTGCATGAAGAACACGACATAACTTGTATATTGCATGACTAGAAATGAATGAAGTTTTCTATACATAATCATATATTATGTACTGGTATATAGTATATGTACAATCCAGATAACATATTATATTACTTTATACGGATATCCTTGTGTTGTCCTATAACCGGAATTACGTCAGCAAATGCATTTGTCATTGAGGAATAATAAAAGTCAAACTATTATTTTGCTAAAATGCTGATCGAAACAAGTTTTCATGGCTTCAGAGTTGATTTTGATGATTCATCTTTAATTCGCAAGTCACTAATAGAAATTTTCAATACCTAATATCTTCTGTCAAGTCATTTATTTCTAGTAATTTTTTAAACACTTTAACTAATAAAACAAGTTTCACCTATCTGAAAAATAGGCACCAAATAAACAGAATCATAAGGAAGTTGTGATTTTTAGAACTTCATTAACATTGAAATAAAAGAGTTCCAGGTGTATCCTGTTGTATAAAACTTGTTTGTAAATATATTAATATGTTAAACAAATAGGTATATTGTATCCTGAATTGCAACATCTTCACATAAGTATGTAGGAAAACTTTACACAAGAGTGTTTAAAAAATTGTAAAACTGCAAGAAAGTTGTTAGACTATAGTGACGTCATCAGCCTGGTCGATTCCAATTATAGATATTGTGAACAAGGGGAAATAATTGTTTTCAGTGCCATTTGTTTCTTGAAAAGCTAATCACGTACTTTCCAAAGTTGTAAATACAACTGCACTTTAAAGTCATAATTGTGACGTCACACAGGGAAAACTTAAACAAAAGCAATGCAAGTAATTGTATGTATTGTTTAATTGCAAAACATCCCAAACAATAAACTTCAAAAAAAAAAGTGCAAACCTGTGCAAGAAAGTTGTAATTATCCCATTATTATATGATACATATTATGGAAATAATCATTAAATTATATCTTGATTATATACAACATAAAATACTTGCTTGCACGTGCTAAAGAACAAAGGAAATTTTTTAATAGGCCTATATATTTTAATAAAGTTTTTACTTACCTATGTATTTTTTTTAATATAATCTTATTTGGAATAAAATCCTTGAAGTATATTAATATGCAGTATACACGGATATTGTACCAGCTGTATAATTTTATGATATGCAAAATGCATACTGATTTATAAATTCCTAATAAATAAGGAAATGTCCTTCTAAATAGTCTTTCACTTATTTCAATGGTAAAACAAGGTTTTATACAAGGTTTTTAATATCTAACAAGTATTGAATGGGTAATAGAATGGATAAATATCAAGAAATGTGAAATTTTCAATTTAGAAATGAATGGTGCAATTATACGGAGGGGTGAGTCCATCAAGCTCAATGGCAGCTTACATTTAAAAATAAATGAATATTATCTTTATTCCCCATTCAATATGCTCAAATTATAGTCCAGCATTTGGTTTCAGCTATAAACATTACTGGAATAGTCATATTTATGGAATTATTCGATTGTGGAAGAAAGTTGAACACGTAATTAACGAATAACAGCTGTTGAGCCTTAAGGACAGCGCCCCTCCGTCAAACTCAAAATTTACTTTCTATCGTTTGTTTTTTGAAATATTAGTATCAACGGCTTATAAAATATTATAATAAAGTTGTAGAATGCAAATTATTAGTGAATATATGTACTTGGATTATAATTTGATGATTGTTAATGATTTTATTTATTTTTTCTTCAAATAGGTGAGATTAGAGAACAACTTCTTGATGCAGTAGCAAGTTGGGAAAAGTATTATGGGGAGTGTTGTCGACCAACTGCGGTTGTCCATATGGAAACACGTGACAATCCGCAAACGACAGCCGGTATGTCATACTTTCAGATTTTTTTTTCTTTTGCCACAAACAAACCCAAAATTTCCATTACAAAAGTTTGAATTTTAAATTGGTCCACTCATTGTTTACCATGAAATGATAAACATCGTTGCTTCCAATGTTAACTGATTTTCCTATGCAATATCTGAAATTTACCATTCATATACATAGAATATATAGTTATACACATGACAAGGACCCAGAAAGTTATGCAGAATTGTGCAGAAAATTGCAGTTGAGTAAAGAGATTATACATCTTAAAATGGGGTTTTCTCTGCAAAACTGCTTTGCACTGCTTTGATATATGAGTTCAGCCAGTTTAGCTAATACATGGGTTTTGATAACCTAACCTAACCTATAACCTAACCTATAACCTAACCTAACCTAACCTAAACTATGAACTAAACTATAAACTAAACTAAACTATAAACTAAACTAAACTGAACTATATAAACTAAACTAAACTATATAAACTAAACTAATTAAACTAAACTAAAGTTAACTAAAAACTAAATTAAAAAGTATACTAAATTAAAACAAACTAAACTAAAAACAAACAAAACTAAAAACTGAACAAAACTATAAACTAAACTATAAACTAAATTAAAAACTAAACAAAAAACTAAACTAAAAACTAAACTAAACACTAAACTAAACATGAAACTAAACTAAACTAAACTAAACTAAACTAAACTAAACTAAACACTAAACTAAGCACTAAACTAAACACTAAACTAAACTAAACACTAAACTAAACTAAACTAAACTAAACTAAACTAAAAACTAAACTAAACTAAAAACTAAACTAAACTAAAAATTAAACTAAGCTAAACACTAAACTAAACTAAACACTAAACTAAATTAAACACTAAACTAAACTAAACACTAAACTAAACTAAACACTAAACTAAACATTAAACTAAACACTAAACTAAACATTAAACTAAACACTAAACTGAACACTAAACTAAACTAAACACTAAACATTAAACTAAACACTTAACTAAACTAAACACTAAACTAAACTAAGCAAACCAATCGGAAGCTCCGCCCACATTTTTCACAACTAACAGTTGTATTACAAGTTTTGTGCACAACAGGATGCAAATTGGTTTGCTAAACATTTTTGTACAATATTATGCACAATTTTGCAGAAATGTGTATAATGTCATGTGTATAAGTGTATAATGTATCTGGAACAGAATAATTGGAATGAATTGAAGTACATAACTTGTTTGTTTTACTGTTTTTCTAGCTCATTCTTGCATTGGAGTTACTATGGCCAATAGTTGTGTTTCTAATAGTGGCCGGGGTGAGGCAAATAATTCCACCCAAAGAGCGTCCAGATTGTGAGTGTTGTATACTGTTGTGCAACTGATTTAGAAGGTGTTCACCTTTTTTGACGATTGTATTTCCTTTCTAGGTGTTTACAATGCAAGAGCACTACCTTCGGCTGGGATGATGCCTTTTATGCAATCCTTTGTGTGCAACTTGGACAATGCATGCCAAAGGATATCTACCTATGAAGAAATTCCTTCCTACAGGAATTCTCAGTACGTGAATAATTATATAGCAACAAATGCTGGAATTTATAACACATATTGATCTATTCACAGAATAGCAACTGTGATACACCACTTGCAGCCCTTGGTTGACAAACCTGAACTTCACACTGTCTTAACTGAATTGAGACATAGTATGCACTTGGCCACATTGGCAGTAACTTCTCTAAGCAAACCTCAAGTGAAAGAAATACTCGGTAAATTCCTCTGCTATTTAAATATTGCATAAATATTATGATATATAGAAAATAATTTGAAATGTAATATTATTTTGTGTGTTTAATTTGCAGGGAAAGAGTATAAAGTGGGAGATTTTTTCAAAAATCAAACTGCTGCACAGGATGCAATTGCCAATTCTCTATTGTTGTCACAACAAGCTGCAAGGTCTCTGCTTTCAAGCAAGGTCAACTTTGGACAGGTCAGTGAATGATTTTTGTACATCTATACAGGGTGAACCAAAAGTCTGCACCTTGATTTATATATAAATCAATAAAACGGTTGCAATTAGAATAAAAGGCATCGCTTCACTGCAGCACACATCATACATAATTTCAAAAATCTGTGTACTGTTTACTAATGCACCAAATTTTCTTAAAAATAATTTTTATTAACTAAATCCGATATGCTCTTCAATCGCCTGATTCGAAATTGTGTCCCATCTTCAACGGTTCAAAAGTTAGAACATGGATGACCTTGAAGATGACATCATAGGTCATGTGCGATATGATTTTCTGATTCCTTGCATGTGACTGTTTTATTTATACCCTGTATAACACTTTGTTGTATAATAATAATGTGGATTATAGTTGCATAATGAAAATAAGTGTTTGATGCAGTCTCTTTACTTGAGAAAACTTGCTTCTGTTTGTTATTTTCAAGCTATTTGTAGTTAAAAAAATTTAACTTCAAGGTTCAAGTGAATGTTCTTGCAATACCAAATGTTTTTGTGTGGACACCACATGAATATCAATTGAATGGGCATGCTGCATCATTTATTATTTAATCTTATAGTTTATTCTGAAGTTATACTTGTTTATCTTCTATAGTTGATAACAATATCGTTGTTATAATAATTAATACTGCTATAAATTAAAAAAATTAAATAGATATTTGGTATATATAAGCAATATTATATTGGAAATTTGTTTCTGTGCAAGTATTTTATAATTGAAAAGGTGGGCACTATATTCTGTCTGTAGGGCAGGAGGTCTTTGTCCTAGACACCCACTGACCCAGGGTAGTTTCATGGATTTTCATGGAAACTATTTGAAGGGAAGTCATTTGGGTCATTGTCTGGTTGGTTTGGTAGCACGAGGTCATTCAGATATTTATTTAATAGTAGTTGTTGTTTGAATTTCCATCTGCAATTGTATATTTGATGAAAAACAAGTAATAATTTTTTTGTTGTAGCTAGGTATATAGTCGAATATATCTGCAAAAACTTGGTTTGTTAATTGCTCCTGAGGCAGCTAGGGAAGGTGTATAGAGAAAAAAAAATAAAAGATGAAAAAAAAAAGTATTTACAGCTAGACCACTTTTTATAAATTGATTTTTTGTAATGATTTATCAGTGGTTTCTACTCTTGCTTCAGGTGGTATTTAGCAAAGATGTGGTTCAGTGGACATTGTATTCATTGTCACATTGTGATGTGACAGGATGTATGTTCTGCCAGATCATGTTGCAATGCAAACCACTTGATCATGACAAGGTTTTAGGTTCCACATTTGGAATTTATTTACCTTAATTCAAGCACTTATTGCAAAAAATGAACTGTAAAATATGTGTTGAAAATGTTTGACAGATATGCAGAAATATAGAAACAGTGCATTGAGAATGTTTAAAGGCGAACTGACAATGTTTTACAACATACCTTGTAACAATTTTTTACACAAGTTTTGTTTGCACCAATCGTTTTATTGGCATCAATTCTATAGAATTACACACTTTCCAGGGTGTGTTACAAAACCTTGTTAGTTCACCTTTAATAATCAGCAAAGTGATTAATCATTAAATTGGAATTACATTGTAATTAAATGACCCTAAATAATTTTATTTCAGCTCCTGGTTTCAGCACAAAAATCTCCAATGGACATTATATGTGATTCCAAAGTCTTGGCTAAAGTATTATCATTACCGGATTCAGTGAAAGCCTCCGAACTTTCTTCAAAGATGTGCAATTTCAATGTGGCTGAAGAGTGGCCATCATTGCTCATGGTCATGGTGGAAGTTGATGTCTCCCATGTTTGCAATACAGTAAGAACTTTTTAATAAATTCTAAACGTATTTTTATTTTCTGAATCATACCTATTACTAATTAGTTTCTATGCTTTTATGATTAATAGGTGAATGTTGTTTTGGAGAGTTTTGGAGATAAAGATTTGGCAGAAGTAGTGACAGCCATTGGAGACATTGTGGATGTTTTGCAGAGCATTCCAATAATTTCCAGTCTGGGCAAACTTGATCTTGCTAGTTTCAATACAGCAAGTTTGACAGATATTGCACAATATCTTTCAAATGCTCTCGAAATGTTCGACTCATTAAAGACAGCTAAGATAGATTTCACTTTGTAAGCATAAAGTTTCTTATGTATCTCTATATACACATTTATGACAAGATTTTTGTGATTTTACAATGTTCAAAATTTCATTTTCTTTATAGTTTGAGCGAGATTTTGCAGGATGTTCGCAATGTTGTAGGCCATAATGAGCTTCTTGAACATGCACTGGCACTGGGAGAACACTTAAGCAAACTTGCAGACATATGGATTAACAAAAAGCCAAAAAATGATAATCCAAATGGTAAGTAAGCTAAATGTGCATTCTATAAATTAATTAAATGTGTATTGTGTATGTGGCTTAAAGGTGAACTGACAAGGTTTTGCAACATACCCTAAAAATTAGCATTTGATTGCTACTAATTTAGGAACATTGTCTGAAAATTTGAGGTCATTTAAAGCATTATTGCCATAGATAATAATTATCTAGTTTAATATCTGTGGAGTGTACTGAGTAGTATATTGTGAGATACCTACACTGGAGCGCCATTGATATGCTCTGCCATTGTCTGAAACTGCAGAGGTGCTCATCCTCATAAGCTGAAAATTCAAATTTTGACAAAACCGGACACTGTGACACCAGCATGGTGACACCGTCCTTCCATGACGCCATCTTTAACTACTCATAACTTTTTTTAAACAATTTCTAAAAAAGTTTTGTTTGCGCCAATTGTTTTATTGGCATCAATTCTGTAGAATTACACACTTTCCAGGGTATGTTACAAAACCATGTCAGTTCACCTTTAATTGTAAGTGTTGCATGGTATATAATAACATATGTTGATAGGATTGGAGTTGAAGTTTGAAGATCTATTGAAGAATAACAACACTTTAAAGAGTTCATTGTCATCCATTGCTGATGTCCCAAATGGAGATATTGATCATCTGCTTGATGCACAAGTTAAACTTGACAAGGTTAATATATATTAATTAAGCAAACTAATGAACTAATGGAAACTAATGAAAGTAACCTGCAACTTTCTTCAGCTAGATAATCTGAGCAAATTTTCTTCTGGATTGGAAATCTGTGACAAGATTTGTTCATCTGATGATGATCTCGAAAGTGTATTGGATTTAAAATCTGGTTCAACTGGCCAACTCAAGATGGCACTTTGCAGACCTGAAGTGTGTCCTGTGAATGTCCGAGAAGACATCCAGCCAATTAAAAACAGAGTAAGCTATGATTAAATTGTATAGTTTTGTATGTAGTGGTACAAATTTTGAAATTATTACAATATAGATTGCAAGAAATCTAAGAAGTGTTGATCAAAAATTCAACACCAGCTCTTTGGCAGCAATGGTTGATGACATCATGCACCATACTAAACACATAAGCCAAGCACTTGGACCATTCTTGAGGAAGACTTACCCTGCTGCTGATTTCTTCTGGAAGTCTACAACAGCCATCATGTCTGTTCTTGGTTTGCCGCAGTGGAACACATCCCATGCTTTGATGAGGTATACGTATAGATCAAAAATTAACATTTTTTTTTAATTGGAGGATATATAAATGAATTTTGTGTTAATATTAATATTAATTACACTTAGTTTGATTCCAATTGTTGAGTCCTTTCCAACATACATGCCATCAGAAGCTAAACTCCCATTTTTGAACTTGGTGTCCGCGGCGCAATTGTCTGTTGGATTTGCATCAAGAATATCCCATAAAGCAGCTGGTATGTATTATTTCTTTCTTTTCTATCCATATGTAGGTATATAACATGTTATTTATTTTGGTGTTTGTATACAATTCAGAGCTGGATGAAATCATGTTTCAAATTGTGAAGAGTAACAGTGAGTCATTGAAGCACATGTTGTCACTTGGACCTTCCATCATAGATTCTCTGGTCAATGTTTTCACCCAAGAAAGCACCCACAAGGTAACATCTTAAGATGTCCATGTACTATATAATCTCACTATGTACTTTGATCATACATAACTATTTTATAATTAACAGATTCTTCTTGACAAACCTGCAAATCTGTCAGAGATATTCTGTCAGCATTCCTCACTTCATAAATCACTCAATCTGCCTAAGGAAGTTGATGTTGAAGCATTACAGTTTTTCCTCTGTAGTCTTCCAGTTGCTGAGATGACAACCAACTTGTATCAGAGTATCATTACAGATGAGGCAATTCAGAAGGTATTTATTAATTAAAGGTTTTAATGGTGTTGAATGTATAGCTCATGAAATAATGAGTTGCACTTGAATTTCAGATTGAGGCAGTGATGATGTCAAGTGTGTTTAATTCTACTGATGCAGCACTTCGAGAGAACATCCATTCCTTGTTTGAACAGCTGGCAAGTCTGGTGGAATCTGTCAAGAAAATAGTAACTGCCTCTGAAAATTGGAACACATTTATTTCAACACTTGAAGTTCCTGGTCAGAATTTGACTGAAAACAGTTGGCAGTCTGTTAGGAATAAGCTGGAAGCTGCTAAGTATCAAACAATGTAAGCTTCATGTACATTATACATTATGTAACACTTTATCATAATCATTATGTATATCAAATTATGATTATTTCCAATTTTCATTTTTCAATAGATTATCTTTGTACGCATCACTGCTCGGAAGAAATCTTGATGGATTATATTTTAACTCTGCTCTTGATGGAGATAAAACTATGGCTGCACTTTTAGACATTATGAATGCTCTGTCAGAAGAAGCTGGAAACAGTATGTACAATATTTCTACCTCCATAGCTTTAAAGGTGAACTGACAAGGTTTTGCAACATACCCTTAAAAAACTAGCATTTGATTGCCACTAATTTAGGAACATT
>JAQFZQ010003472.1:0-10660 GCA_034696005.1 Glomeris marginata | reverse complement strand
TCATTATTGGTGATTATATTGTTCGATTTTCACAATCGAACGATAGTGTTAGGAATCGCTGTCTATTCACCTTTAAACTTATAAGTGAAGTATAACTAGACTGCAGTATTTTCCATATCGAAGTTGCACTTAGCTGCATTGAGGATTATATTAAATTACCGGTATACTGTAGAATACGGCTAGAAATCAAAGGGCCGAAACCAAATCCATTGTATGTCAGTTGTATTCTTGAGTCACTTATTTAATTAATTAAAATTTTAGCTCCAACTCTCTGATCCTCTTCACAGTGGAATAGTATGTTGATTGGCCTTTCAAAATGTTGACCATTGAGTTATTTTGGCCGGATGATAATTCATATCAGAATGCTGATTAGGATTTGCTTTATCAGTTTTCGAAAATTAAATTGTGCAAAAATACTTTTCTTAAGGGCTTTTTATGTACTTTAATGTGGTGACAATAAATTTGGGAAATATTGAATACTTTTTGTTCACAGTCATTTCAGAATCGCCCATTATTCTGTTCCACCATATATGTAGGCTATACCAGTTCATTGCATATATCTTTTGGAAATACTTTCCTTTTTCATGTATCCTAGCTATATATTTTGAAAACGTTTCCCTTTTGATCTGTTTGTGTATATCTCTACAGGAACTCCGGTACACAGCTAGTTGCATGTCTGCAAAGATTGTACATTTTTACTGCTGCATGCACATAACCAATGAATTTGGAGAATAGATTGCAATATTCCAAATACCATGATGCATTCTAGCATTCTAGCATACTATACGTGGGTGTTGGAAACTTGCATACTCAATGCATGGTTAAAGTTACTGAATATTGCAGCTGAAGGTTTGTTGTATGGTTGCTGCAAATAAAAATTTTGTACAAACTCCCATGCATATGCTCCAAGATTGGTTTCTTACATGACTTATGGGTCAATAGCCACGAGGATAGAAATCTGTGCACACGGCCAGCATTCATCCAAAGCTATATGTATCATGCCAACCGTATTGGGGTAGAATGGATATTATTATTGATTCAGTTCCATCCGGGTAAATACCTCTAGGTACAACAGTTTGATGCTAGAACCTGGCTAGTTGAAATGCAAACTTTGAAGAACTTTTCAATTTTTCGGTAGGAAATATGAAAAACGGAACTTGCCAGTATACAGTGATGTATATATAACAACAAATTCCTTGCTGGAATCACTCACTAGCCCAAATCATTTGAAATATAACTGTATATACAAGTTTCATTTTGGAAATGTAATACTGATTTGTGATTTCATATAGTCGTCTCATGAGAGTTTAATCGTATTTGTATTGGGAAATTTACTTGATGCTATCTTTGATCGACATTCAATTTTGCAATATGTAATGCAATATGCATAGATTGGTTGTAATAGTTACTTCATCCCTACACGGAAATTGCCTCGTTTGATTGTAACAGAATCGATTGGATATTATCACAGTCCAGCGAGTGCAGTTATTATATGCATGTATACATACAATCCTGATATAATAGATCATCGGTTTGCGTGGATTCGCAAAATGCGAACA
The DNA here is from genome assembly GCA_034696005.1 of Glomeris marginata. Taxonomy (NCBI): domain Eukaryota; kingdom Metazoa; phylum Arthropoda; class Diplopoda; order Glomerida; family Glomeridae; genus Glomeris; species Glomeris marginata. The sequence goes on along the minus strand of JAQFZQ010003472.1, from coordinate 9,101 downwards.
AGCTTCGATTGACATAAAAAAGTTGCATTTGACGCTGCAGCATTCGAAATCTTTTACTGTCTTTATACCATTTATTATGCATTAATTGTTGTCAATGGTTTGCCTCGTATTTGCGATTAATATACTACTGGTATGCATGAAGTGCAGGACGTATACCTAAGATGTATTTCCAAATTTCTGACTTACTTTGGTGTAATTAAAGTATTATTATGGTGATTTTTAATCAATTGTGAATAAGTAGTTATTTCAAAGTGAATAAATTAAGAATTACGCATGTTGATTTTGTTATTTAAGGCTTTAGGGGAAAACATCATGTTGAACAAGTTAATATGCCTACAGCGTAAACAAAACTTATTTTAGTCGAGTCCCCTGAAGCAGCTACTGTATCTTTCATTTCTTTGCATTTCAGTCTTTGATACAAGCCAAAGGCAAGTTTGCATTAAACCTCAGTCACTAGTATATTTATATAAATATAAACTGGAGGAATATTTGCAGCTGCTTCTGAATACTGAATTGCAGATGAAGTAGCATATCACGAATGCAAATACTAATTCAGTTTTTCACCAATTTCAAATCTGTTTTACCAACTTGCTCGGAATGCTATCCACCTATATCATTAAACGTTTTCCACAACAAATAAAAAGTGGAAGCACTAATTTTTTTGTGGAGAACGCATGACCGAATGTAGAGCGACATCCAGCAACTCCCTAGCAGAATTTCCACTGACAGACCTCAGACATGCCAATAGTAACTTATTCCTGTCAAGTGTAATTGTAATTAAGTATAGCAAGAATTTGCAGTTAGTGTCAACTAAAACAACATTTTTGTTAACAGGACAAAAATTGTATTTGCCACAAACCTACTGTATACATTTGTCTTTGCCAGTTGCTGGGGTTGAAGAAGCATGCTCTTAGAAATTGATACAAAAACTTTGCGCACAGTCAGAGTTAAATAGATTAAGATGTGCGTTCAATCTGTCCTCCGTTTCCGCTTTCACTCTCTTCTGTACATTTTATCGCCCGATATTGATTTTGCCTCCTCCAGTTCGCTATCGTTTACCTTTTTCCCTAGTGGCTTTAGTCTCCAATATGGCTACTGCCTCTGCTAGGCCATTGATTATCGCCGAAAGACCCTTGAGTGACGAGAAATCTCCAAACTGCCAACCGCCACAGCCATTATACACAGTTAATAAAAGTAGTGGTCATAGAATTCGTGCACTTACAGTATATAACTTCTGCTCCCATTTTCAGGCTACAGTGTGTCCAAAGCAATTTCCGAAAGTGACTTGCATGCCTATCGAAGTTGATCGGTTGTTTGAAGATGAAAGCAATTTCATGCCAGAAATATAATCACCCTATTGGTCTACTTTCGCGTTAGTCAGTGGGCTGGGTATTTTTATTACAGTAAACCATCGATTTAACGGGATAATGTAGGTATAGTGGTGATCGAACTTGCCGCTAGCTCATGGTCCTGGTTTCCGTTCCTGCTGTAACTTTCCCATGGCATATGCATTGTTTATTAAATATAGGTTCTGACACCTGACGATGGGTCAAGGTTTGACTGAGAGGAATGAAATTAATAAAAACTCTTCATAATATAACATTATGGAAAACGTTTTAACTCGTACAAATAACCAATATGCCTATATGATTGGTATAGTTAGTTGACACTGAACAGCAGGTTAATGATTTGAAATTTGAATTTGCAGGTCGTCCACCCCCATCGATAACTTGGTGGAGAGGCTCATCACTAATAAGCAATACTCAATCCATACCGGATAATGGAGGTGAACGCAACATTATGACAGTGACTGCAGTTTCTCGACAAGATCTGCAGGCTACATACACATGTCAAGCATCCAACAACAATTTTAGCCTACCAGCTTCGAAAACCGTCACCCTAGATCTCACATGTAAGTAATATCATTTTATTTTCATTAAATACACTATAAATAAATATATGTATGTCTCAGAGAAGCAAGATTAGTATGATTTAGCGCACACGTGATAGGTGTTATACTGGAACGTACCCCACTTGATAATACCAAGAGTGATAATACTATAGCATAGCGCGAAGACAGTTGAATTACAACACTGTCGTTTCTCATTACACGAGCGAAAACGTCTTCCCTATATATAATATTCTATAAATTTGGTTGTTAATCGTAAGAAGTTGCACTGAAATTCATGGCTGGGTGTACAGTATATATAGCATTTAGTTAATATCGATTGGCCGCTGTGTTTATTCTGCGAGAATAAAAAACTGTGCTTCCTTCTTGTTAATTGCAGTACATGTGGCATACAGATAACACATGAACAGATGCCCTATTTAAATTTACCCTCTTTAAATTTGGCAATAGCTATCTTTGCATGTTATCGAGCTTAATATTATAAAGTTGTTTCATTTTTTTTTACTGCACAGCAGCAGGAATGCAACCGATTTTTGTGAAGTGCCATTGTGACAATTTAAATAACATTTCTTTTCCGCGCAGCACTAATTTTAATATTTTAAAAAAACGTTTTAAATTATGTTGCACCAAACTCTCATTTAACATTTATGGATCAGTGCACATTATATTCTTTGAAATACTGCATGTTTAGGAGGCGCGAAATACTGGATGTTTGAGCTCACGAGCATAAATTATATTTTTCAGGCTTGATAATTTTGTCAAGATACATCATAAATTGATTACTTCCTCCCCGTGTAGTTGTCCTCAAGTTTGCTTTCATTTGTGGCAATTTTTTGCGGTGAAAACCACGCATTGACGCTTGAATTATTCGATCGGAGATTCGCATCACAGAAAATGATGAGAAGCTCATTTCTGGCTTCACTGGTTTCAAAGTGTATTCGCAATTTAAAAAATGGGCATTGCGGTGATTATTGTTATCAATACCGATCCAGACCTATTCTTAAAATTGTGCAGACTTGATCATGAGTTACCATTGAATAATTATGTGTTAAATGCTGTGAGTATTTAATTTAATGCATCACAGCAAGCAATTAATTAAATGTAATCGCTCACATCCTGCCAAAGTGATATAGTTATTGTATTGAATCAGTTTAGAAATATGTGCATGAATTATAACTCGTGCATAAATAACAGCCATTGTATCATGGCAGCATCATGTTACATATCAATTCTCTGCTATACTTCAGCGCCATCTGGTGGTATGCTGTTTCAATGTGATCTCTTGACAAGACATCCTATCTTGTCAATACTGTTGTGTGCAAGCTCGTGAATGAATCGTTTTATTGATAAGTAAAAGCTCAACATACCAATTAAAAATAATCTATTTCATTACATGTGCTGATAACCAAACTATTCCTACTTAATTATTTACTGCAGCATGAAGTCCCGTTTTGCAAACCGTCCCAATATGTTCTTGCTTTCTAATATAATTCGCATCCTCTGTTTTTACAAAGTTAAATGAATATTACGTTTAAACTCTGGTGAAGCTGCAATGAACCGTATAAAGTAAATCTATGTTTAGTTTACAGCACCCCAAGTAGATTTTTGCCGCATATTCAAGCTGCAGCTAGAATTGTAATTGTTATTGCTGTATGTACGCAAGAATGGATGGACATATGTGTTTAATAAGGGCTATCTATAGAGGATAGTTTATTGATTTTTGTTTGTTGTTGGCTGCCCAAAGACAACAATGTCCAAGCGGTCGAGCGCGGGTTTACTCCGGCATTAGCAGATGACAAACGAGCCAATTAAAGCCATGCCGGGTTGTCTTCGGCTTGAGAAAGCATTCTCGGATCCATGTATTGGTCAGCAATGGACCGCTGGTTTTTGCAAATGGAATGCTACCATTTGGAAACCACCTGCTGAAAGCAACTAAAAGAATTTCCGGCGCTCCCAGTATTGCCGGTTTTCGCGGCTCAGGGATTCTGTTGACCCAGGGATAAAATAGCATGAAAAGCTAGAGCAAAGTGTGGAAATCTTTTGGATACATACTGTTATCACCCGAGCTATCTGAACCGGGACAAACCGAAACACCAAAGCTGTGCTCTCATTAAGATCATGGAGATTTCATAAGAAAAACGTGGCTACTTATCGAGTTGCCTCTTTATTTGAACGACCACCATTTGTATGTTGAAACCTATATACTCAAATGACATATTTTTCTATAGCGCCATTAAATACCGTGTGTGTAATAAATAAAGGGTAAACATGGACAGGAAAAAGTAAGCATATCGCAGGATTTGCTAATATTTAAGTATTATAGTATATCTTATCATGTAGTAAGATCAAGATCTATACCCGTCCCATACAATAAAATCTCATCCAGTTTTTTATTGAAACCCTCCACCATTAGCGCTTTTTATACCACCTCTCTTGGCAACCCTTTCCACTCATCAACCACGCTTTGAGATAAGTTTTGCCACGTCAATAGTCGGGATTGCTGCTTCAGTTATTTGAAGCAGTGTCTCCTTGTCTTACTTCCCCAGCCAAATGGGGGAAAAAAAAATACTCGGCTCGGGGTAATTAATATTTTTAACAAATATAAAGACCTGAATCAAGTCATCCTCCATCCCATTTCTAAATCTCTCTAAAACTTAATTGAACATCCTTTTTATATACCTGTGCACAATATTCTAGGTGATGCTGCAACGGTGACCTGTATACTGGTAAATCATACCTTCCTGCAGCGACTCTCCAACCCTCTCAACTTACCCAAAATCGAGTTACCCTTCTTATGGCAGCTAACCATTGTGCCGTAGGCTTCAATGTGTTCGCTACGATAACCCTCGGGTCCCTATCTTGAGTAACAACTTGTATTTTTTGCCATCCATCATGTATTCTGCCCCAGAAGTTTTGGCCCCGACATGCATCACTTTACACTTGTCAATATGAACTGCATATCCCACTTTAGAGCCAAATCCCCTAATTTGGCCAAATCCATTTGCAATTGTTGGTGCTATGCTGATCTAAAGAATTTACTACGCTTGATATTTTTGTATCGTCTGCAAACTTACTAATTGTGGACAGAATGCCTTCATATAGGTCATCAATATAAACCAGAAATAACAAGCGTCCTAACATTTATCCTTAAATTGAGGCTCCAACCAATCTGAATGTTCCTCATAGATCACTACCATTGTTTCCTATCTATCAGTCAGTTTATAATGCAATGTAACACCTTTTCTCCTAAGATTATGAAGAAGTTTACTATGGTTATAATCTTATCAAATGTCTTCGCCAGATCCAACGCTTGAGCCCCCATCAAAACATTCTAACAAACTATGTCAAGCAGGATCAGCCCTTTCTGAAACCATGCTGTGTGCTCCAATAAAATTATCCGCTAGATATCTCTGCAGAGTATCCCTAATAACTTATTCTAAAAGTATACCCACCACTGATGTAAAGCTAGCTGGCCTATAATTATCTGCTTTATTGTAAAACGTTTTATTAATAACATTTGGCATATCATATAGCAGCTTTAAACTTAAAAAAAGTTGGCTAATGCTTTCCGAATAGTCCACGTAAATAGCCACATGGAAAATAACTACACAATAAATCTAATGCGAATTCTAGCTCATATAGCCTATGCGGTATCACTTGTGCAAAATCCGGTTGTATGACACAGACAAGACATAAACCCGCATCCAAAAGCCTGCCATGTAGGTATAATTTTAACATTTAAACTGGAGATGCGGGTTTGTTCAAATCAAGCAGGTTCCATCAATGCGCTATATACCGGGTGGATAATAAATAAGGGCCGCTTCAAATAAGTTTCTTAATAATCAAAATGTTAAAGGTCTGTTTTCACGGACATGTATACATGTCCGTGAAAACAGACATAGCTCTTAACAATGCATTAGTTGAATTTACAGGGTGACCCTTTTTTCACGTTCAACCGATTTCTAACTTTGCGACCGTTTGATATAGGTGGTTCGTCCCCATTGGAAAGTTGTTTAGCAAGCCAAAATACATAATAGGGTGTGACAAGTTCCGCAATTTTCCGGAGATTAGGTCAACGGCCAGACATTTTTTAATCAATGTACTGCATGCAGTGAAAGCCCATATTCCCGGCTGGAATTCTGGAACAGCCACCTGGTGTGGTCTACACCAAATCATGTTCTCACATAGACTGCAGTTAATTGCATGAATAGATGAATTTCGACAGTTGCTCACAAACATATAGGGCCCTGCAGATAACCTCTAAATTACCAACATAAAAATTGCCAAGTCAGCATTCAACAATATGGCATTTTGAAAAGAAGTATTTGCACCTTTTTCATTTAGCATGCGAGCAAAGAGTGGACTTTCGTTGATAATTTGATACAAAGGGGACTTGCAATTGTATAATGCCCGTGTGGTGGTCATTGGCTGCTCTTGGTGAGGATTTGTCCAAACAGATACATTGTGAAAGGGAGTGGTGATGGACTCGGTGGGAAGTCCGTGAACGAGGGAATTTGAAGACACTTCTTTTCAGGAGACGATTTAGGGAACGGTTGTCAGCATCCCATCCTGGCAAAATAGAGACCTGCAGGTTGGGTGGCCGAGGGAAGTTCAATGGAGAGCACGGTTGCGAGAGTTGCGCAAGGGGAGCCAATTGTAGCCAACCCTGACATTGATGACAGTCCCGAAATCTTCGACAATAAATCACCCAATGTGCTGAACCAGAATGCTTTGCGATTCGGAAACGATCGAAGACGGTCAATGCGATAGAAGTAAAAACAGAACTTGAAACTGCGAGAACCTAAAGAAAGAGATCCATCCGCTAATAAAAGACGAACTTTTCAAAACCGTCACTATCGATTGTCCAATGTCTTAAAGCTCCTATGAATTTTCCTCATGTTTCGCTTGCTTTTCAAAGCTTTCCCATTTCTTTCGGTCGGTCGAGTCTAGTATCCGGAATAACAATTTAATCACCCACCCGTGTCCGTAAATGGTATTTAGGGATCATCCATAAACGATGTACTACTGTAAAGTCTCAAAATTGGGCTTCAATTTCGAAATGTTAAATATCTAAAGTTTCATTAGTATAATTGCAATTTAAAATATGTTAAAACTACTTCAAACTATCTGTCAATTAAGCTTATACAGTAGGTATATAGTACGTGTCTATACTAGACTTTCATTTTATCCGGATTATCGCTTGTCCGAGCAAACTTATTTGACTGTAATCGTCGGATAAAATCGGGACTCCATGCTGTATTATATGCTTGCTATCTTTAGATCCCCACATTCCATTTAGAATAATATTAGGGTTTGATAAAGTTTTGAATAGTTAAACTTGTTCTCCAAAATGTAAAAAATTGTGAACCCTCTGGACAAATAAAAATATACATACTCCTATCAAATCAAAATTGTTACTATAATTAAAGCACATTTTGCATCAAATAATTCTTACTCAATAATGATAGTTATTTATGCCAAAATAGCAATATGTATTATCATATAGCGATATTTTTCGACATTGTTTAATATCCACTATGGAAATTGCCATATATAGTGCGTGTTACATCATTTTTGTATCACCCCTGTGTGATAATTTTGTCCCCTTCATCTGGTTGGTTCATGGAACATCGTACATATGCTTATTTTGTACATTATTTATTGCAACAGACGCAATAGACAATATGTAAATAGGCCAACTATGTACAGTATATGTACTTGAATTACAGGGTTGTCCATTTCAGGCTAGCCTGAGGATAACATTTCCTCCATTTCACGAGAAATAGTGTAGTTTTATGACAGAAAGTTTTGTGGTTAGTGGATCTCAGCATCGTTTCCTCAGCAATGAAGGCAAAGTTTAATTTTTGCTCGCAGTGAAGTTTGCGATCTTGTTTCCTAAGTTTTTTGTAATTACCCATATAAGGACTTTTTACAGCCAAGGGACATCTTCATCCCAATTATTTTACAACATTGTTTTTACGGTTGGCTGCCGATTTCCGCAGGGACGATGACTATCCTTTCTTTGCCTTGAACGTTAATACAAATTAATAAGGTTCGCTTCCTCACATGAGAAGATAATGATGTAGCAAATCTCGGTCGAGTTCATACTCTTTAGTTGCATAAGGCGCTGTACCTACATTTCCTTTTCTTTAAATGTTCTTATTTCGATAATCCATGCTCCCTTGTGATCAGGCTCTAAACACTTTCCGTCGTTTTTCTCTGAAGCAGTTGCATTTGCACAGAGGATTTTCATCTTATAACTTCAATATTTCTGACTGAAGTCTGCCATTACTACATTTCTATATAGAACTACTACAATATTTCTCTCCGTGGATATTTCAGACGTTTAGGAAACTATAAGCAGAAAATTACCACGTGCACATGGCTTTTCTTCGAACTGTTCTTTCAGTAAACAAGTAGAATGGTGTCTTCGAACTTGTCATTAAGACCTTTTTATAGTCAGGTTGGCATTTATTTATTTACGTGCAAACAAATAATTGACTGCTATTTGTTGGCTGTTAAAACTTGAAAATAACATTTAATGCTGCCTAATCTTTTGTTTCGACATTGTTTATGATGTGCGTAATTTCAAAGATTCCGTTGCGTATATCAGTTTGTTTAGTTCAACTTTAGAATCGTAAATTTATAATCTCGTGCGTTAAATTTCAAAATACATGAAAGCGAGTTTACATTCAGAGAATGCAAATTTCTCAATGATGTAATACTTTGTAATGTATAGAATATTTATATAAAGGTGATTTTGATCAATAGAGTCTGTACATAGATACATATACAGTATATAGCATCCGTGCACCCCACTTTAACAGCCTTATAACAGCAACATATACATATCTATCATTGATCATTGTCCGGTCCTCTTATGCCACTAAATTCTTTCTGCGTAGCAGCCACAAAGTAAAGAAAATGTATAATGTGGATAGACTATAGGATTTATTTGCCAGATGGCTCCTTATGCATAGTATACATTTGTTATCATTCACGTGTTGGCATAGCTCATAAGGAATTTGAGTATATAGAACAGCTTGATCACGAAGAGATGAGGCGTTTCTTATTCTTTGCAACAGTTGGAGAGTTATTAGGTGACTCAAAACAAGTATTAAGGTGGAACATCAAACCGGTTTTAGGGACGATACGTGCAAAAAGGGGGCGCCCTGGTGGTGACTGCGCATTA
>JAQFZQ010003471.1:0-10663 GCA_034696005.1 Glomeris marginata | reverse complement strand
TATAAGGGACACAAATAGCTACTTACAAACCAATTATCAAGGTACCTTACAAAACCCTGTCAGTTCACCTTTAAGTATTTTCCATCAACTTTGTATAATGCAATGATTTTTGGTGTACGGATTTATTCAAAGCAACAAAACAAGGGGGAATTACTGCAACCTTGAGTTGAGACTAACTATACTAACATATTCTTTCCATGCATAAAAAAACAGTGCAATATCTTCTTTTAGTGGTAATAGGCAATTAAATTGTCATTCGGTAGGAATACTTTTTTTATTAGTATTAACAAAAATGGGAATTTGCATCAAACCGGTTGTGACCAGTCATGCCCAGCCCAACTTGGGCAGAATTTTCCAGAAACCCTGGGGTCTTCTTCACCCTAAACATTATTACCCGTCCAACAAGAGCAAATAATCTCCCCTACAAAATCGAAATTACCAACAGCTGCATGTTTCATCCTTTCATCATTGTAAAAAGAAACCGAAAGTTAAACAAATTTTTGACCTACAGAAGGTTATCGGAACATCCGGCACATGTGCATTTCAGGAAGGATAATCCCACAAGTGAAGTATAAGTATACACATGGCCACGTATATATTTATCATTGTTACCAAGGAAATAGAAGGAAAAGGGGAGGGGGCGGTGCATAATTTCAGAGCCATCATCTGAAGCACACAGCCAAAAGATTGGTCAAGGTCAAGGGCGTTACATGGCAGCCATATTGCGATGATACACGGCTGTGCAATGGTTACCAAAATGCCACGTCTTCCAACCAACTTCCAACATCCGAGTGCCCAACTTGGCTTCAGTCCAGACTCTACAGTTTCTATTTTCACATCTCCCATAAAAACAAGTTATTGCTCAAAGTTCTCGATTAAACTTATACCACTACATATCACTGATCACCCCATGGCTGGGCCTGGCGTCCTTGGACATCCGGAAAAACAACACATTCAAATGGGCCACAAAAACAAGTCGCACCCTAAAACAGAAGCCCCTCCCACAACCCTTCTAGCTCCCTATGCAACGTATGTACCCAAAACAAATAACGGAACCGCTTAGAACCGGTTTTACGCGCTCACGTAACAACAAATAACAAACTTTACAGGCGCCAAGTGTTGAATTTAAACACTTTTCCATCCAACAATGTTGTGTCTCCTTTGCTCGACCTCGGCTTGGTCATCAATTATATTTGTCCTCAAAATGCCAACTGGTCCCTTGCATATTCAATGGCATGCCAACATGTAACCAATGTAACTTCTTGTAGGATTTCATCATATCTAATTATTCATGTGATTGTGGTATTCATTACACCGAATGGTCAAAGTTAGAATAATCACAAGCTCCAGTTACAAAATTTAGTTTACACAGTGTCTACTGATCAAGTACTGGAAATTATTCATTTTTGACACTTTACATAATTTCGTTTAACGATTTCTGTGTTCCTCTTCTAATTTGTTTGTAAAAATACGAGACTTTTGAAATTCGATGGTTCATTTCAATTATTCATCAGTGATTTGCTATGTAACCATCTTTTACTTTAAAAATGCATATAGTGTCCTAGAAAAAAGTTAATATAATTGAAAATACTGGAATTTTAAAATGAAAGTTCAGTACAAATATACATAAATATCCAACATCTCAGTAATTTGCTTTCTTGCCCGTTGTTTACATAATAAAATTAACATTCTGTTGCAATGCACAAGGACATTAATTCCTCATTTTTTCACTATAAAGTAAGCCCCAATTCTGACGTACTAGTACATATATAAAATGTTTCAGAAATGTAAGTTAGAATTGTTATAAAAGTTATGTAAATTGCAATCATACATTTTTCTTTAGAAAACTTTGTAGGATACCATGCATTTACAAATATCAGAACTTGTACGTGCAAAGATGGTCTTACAAATTATCTTCTACGTGCATTCCTCAAGTATGTTCATATAACATAATAAGCCAGATTGTAATCAATCATTGGATTGTTTTTGTGTAGTAATCTCGTACATGACGTTTGTTGTTGTTTTTGTACAACTGTTATCTAATGTAAGATGAAAAATTACAAAATTGTGTAGCCTACATCAGCAGTTATTCATTGCTTTCTTCAAACAAATCATTTTCTGTAATACCAAACTGTCTGAACCAACTTTTCCATGTCATCCATTCTGACGTCTTCCACGTTTCTATTGACGTCAATTTAAAACTTCATCTCCTTTTAAAATAAGTACGTAGTACAACACCACTTCCCGCCACTTACTAAATTCATCCAGAACAAACTGAAAGTCCAATGCAACTAAAGTATCACCATATGGATAAGTGTCAAGATATCAAGAATACTCACTTCCTTCCTCAAGTAACCTGGCTTACATCCCAATCTGCAGCAAAATTGTTGAATAATATTTGCCAACAGAATAACTTGCAAATCAATCTTTGTCCCAACTTACAATAGTACTAATTCTGGCCATGATAGCTATATCAAGGCTATATTACCTCTATGGCTCACTCACTACCCGGATAAATTAGGTAAGCATCACTGATGTTTTGCATTTCGTGACAACAATAAAATTCCCCAGCCATTGTCCAACTCCAACATTCACAGATGGCATATACTATGTATAAATACGATGTAGTATATTGTTACACAAAAAAATTGGCTCAAAACAGAGCCATACAAACGAAAGTACTCAACTTCCCCAAGTTTTTCATCCGAATGCCAACTCTCAATTCGACAAAACACGCAACAGCAAAACAATTCCAGCTAAAGAAATGCCAGATTTTCACGCTTCACAGAGTGTCAACAATTTTTTACGCTATTTCCCACGTTATATTTTGAAGTCTGTTTTGGTGCGTCTTATGTCTTGCTTTTCATGCAAATTTATGCAAACCAACTCCATAAAGAAGTCTTCCATGGACAGGAAACTTCCCTCCAGCACTTTCGGTAGTACAAACTGCATTTTTTAAATTCAAAAAGTACATATTCGATTCGAAGGCCGTTTGCTAAAAGGGGGCACGACTTTGCGACGCCATCAAGCATTTCAACCACATTTGAAACCCGAATCAACTTCCTTTCGGCCAACCTGAAAATGACATGACACGTACCGGGCGGAACCAAGGTGACCCTGAAAATCTAGTCTTTCCTCGCTTGCTTGCGATGCAAACGCCGAATCGATGGCCATTTTTTTTTCTACTTTTCATAAGCGCCGAAGGCGACACACAGAGATCGGAGGTCGCATCAAGGAGAATGGAGGAAGTCCGCGTAATCAAAATCAACCCCAGATGCAAGCACACACCGGCTTTGCAACACCCCCACCCGTAACATATCACAACTGGGTCATACAATATAATAATTACAAGCCGCTTACCGAAATGTTGCACATAGTCATCGGCTTCCGCCGATGACGTCGCTGTGATGGTCTGCGGAGAGCCATTCATCACTCCAGGACTAGTTGTCACTACTTCTTGCTTCATCCTTATCCTTCTGTTTTTCTTTCTTTCTTCGGGTGGTTGTCTTGCCGCAGTTTCGGCAACCGCCCTTGGCGCTCCCGAGAGGCAACAGGCTCGGCCCGCGCTCACCGCCCTCACCATCCAACCCGATCACTACCCTCACGCACTCACTTCCGTCGCTAGTCTGCCGCAGAGCGGCGCCGCGGTCCTATTTATACCCAAGCGTACTTATAGCCACGCCCACATATTGAAGCCGCTCCCCTCTTTATAACGATTGGTTGATTATCGGGTCATCCCACCGTAAACACACCTCGCATCCAAAAGTATGATCGCCCGTTTCCAATGCATAAACAGTAGTTTCGGCATAAGAGTAGATCTGCGGAGTAACGCCCAGTTAATTTTAGACGACCAATCCGGTACGCTTTATTTATGGTCCGATGTCGTGGAGCACTGCCTATCTACCGCGCCATTGGTCGACATATAAATACTGCGCCCACCCATATGTTCCGCCACAAAATCCTACTTTGGTCATTATTTATAACAACATTCCGTTTTTAAACCGTGCGCGTCTGCACGTATTCCGCTGCAGTTTGGCTTGAACGGGTTTTAACCAATCCCTTGTAACAAATACACAAGATTAGACCAGGCGCCATCATAACACAGCCCGGGTTCGAACACAAGGGGGCGGGACTTTGAGTTTGTTGCCAAGACAACGCGGCTGTTTACCAACATATTGGCCATTTAAAAAATGAAGGATTCGGCTCTATCTAGTCTGGGTGCTTATATATCGTTGGCAACTTCGAGCGATGAAAGATTTCCACCCGAAAATATGCTTGACGGGTAATATAAAATCTTAATAATTAAATTAAGTGCGTTAAAAAAATATTACATTTATATAGGTCCAATCAGACATTTTGGACAACAACTGGGATGTATCCACAGGAGTTTGCCATTACTTTGCCGACAGTATTTGATGTTACATCGATTACTGTGAAGTCTTTTAATGGTAAAGATGATGCTGAAAACTTGGGAAAGCAGCATTTTTCACATGTTTATATGTAGAATTAATATTAGAATGTCTACTGGAAAATAATCTCCATGTGACCAATCAACTAAAACAAATCAATTTAATTTTGTATAGTATTTTTTTTTTATAAAACCCTCATTCCGACCTGAATATAAATTTCTACAATATGTGCTTCATCGAATAATGCCACACTTTTTACTTAACACGTGGATTGAACTTAAAAAATAGTTTTGCATATAAAGTTAAATCCGACACATATTTTCCAGTGAGAAGACTACACCTGAAAAGGTCAATTGATGCTGACACAGGTGGATTGCATGAAGTTGAAGATAAGGGTACAGTACCAAAAGAACAATAGGCTTTTTATATCAGTTGCATGCCATTTTCCCCTTACATTTGCCTTTAAATATTTTGCAGAATTGCAACACGAAGACTCACAACTTCAAGCAACAACTTTCAACATTAACTCTGAATTAAATGTGCTACACTTCACCATCAAATCTGGCTACGATCATTTTTGTGCAATACACAATGTAATCATTTCGGGAAATGCCATCAGATAGCAATAAAATTGTGACTGATATACAAAAATATGTTGCTGAACTCTTATTAAATTGCACTCTTAGCTTGAATAAAAATATATTATATTAAGCCCATTCTGTTGGGTTGATGTCATAATCTTTCATCTTTTCATTAAGAAGTAGCCATCGGCCAAAACAACCAACATCTAATACCCGTTTGTGGAAAGTGAGAATTTGCGGTGACATGTATGAACACTGAGAAGCGTAAATGTCGACGGTACTATCGAAATCAGCCAACCATATGATGGAAAATATTCCCACGCTGAAATGGCGAAGTAAACTTTCGTTTTTGCATCTGAACAACATATTTACGTGTTGATCCGAGACGGGATTTCGGGTGTTTTCACTGACAAGCAGCAGCCGGTTGGATTCCTGAATAAGTTGATTGTAGAAAGAATACTCATTTGGGTTGGACATCGCAGCAGCTGTCATTACTCCAATTGCTAAAAAACAAAAACAATTATAATCTATTAGTTACACCATTATGAAAACCACCATCTTAACAAATTTGGTACGAAATTTTTCATTGGAAATATTGGTACATAATTATAATCTTGCAATTTGTATACAAAAGTTTTGGGTAAACTGTATAGGATACGTATATAGATTTTGTGTATTTGGCATGAATGGTTATTATTTGTGCAATATACATTTATTATACAAACCTGCACAAATTGATACTGCTTTTTTCGGACGGATTTTCATATCGTTCACAGTATCAACTGCAACTTCTCTATAGTCTGCATAAATGCCTTTCCAATATAGACCTGTAAATGAAATTTTTGCATGTTTTTGCATGGTCGTGCATTTTATAAGAGGAATGCATGTTAGCTTGTAGCTTATCCGATCATACCCCATTTTTCCAACCTTCCTCCTTTAAACCTTGCAAAATAGCCATGTAAAGCAGCAGAAGTCCTGGGATACCACCGAAGTGCTGCCATCATTTTTGCCCGTCGCGATCCCAGATGATCGAGATTAGTGTGCCAGACATCCGCCAGGGGGAGGAAGCTGTCGATGAGTAGCTCTCTCGGAACTTGCAGAGAATTTTCGGATTTCAATCAGGTGGCGACATCTATTGGCGGAAAAATGAATTACGTAGATATAGATTAGAGCGATTAGAGTGTTGAAGCGCAAGATTGACGAAGAACTGGAGCGCGTTCATCCATAAATGGAGAATCTAGCGAATCGCATCATAGAAGACATTGAAGTGGAGTTTCAAAGCGCTGTTCACATGTAATTATAAGTTAGTAATCAGTATTTGAAGCCAAAAATTGTACATACCCTAGCTTTATTAGGAACCCTAAACGATTCACCAGTAGATGGCGCTATGCGCATCAATATCACAGATTCTGCAATATTTATAAAAATATGCAATTAAAAATTAAATAAATAAACATCTTTGGTAAAAAAATTAAATTGTAAACATAACTTATAGTTAGGTGTGTGACATATGTTTCTCAATTAGATATAAGGTAATTCGCATTTTTATGCAAATAAATCAAAATTAGCATTTTATATAAGTTAAATATTGCCTAAAACCACAAACCTTAATTCACATTGCTTTAATTATTTCTGTCTTTTTAAAGTTCACCATATAAATATTAGTAATTTTTTAAAATGCACCCACCATGCACTGACATTTAAATGCAACAAAAACTTTTATATTTAATTTACTAATTAATTACCTATACCTATAATTAAAAAATGGTACATATTATGTGATACAGGTGACACTCACCACATATTGGTGTCACATATGCATGCTAGTAGAACTCTGAATTTCATTTCAGTGTGGAGTTTGACGTGATCCCTGCCCAAGACTCACAAAACCGCAGCCCAGTTGTACGCATTGATGGTAACCTGGCATTAGAAGCATGGTGTGTGCCCACAGTATACATGCATGTGTACTCACTTTTGATGGAAAGCAGACGATTGGCTGGAGCAAAGAGTGGTATGTTGCATCATAAAATATTTACCAGGATACAAATTCTTGGACTGTACATAATAAATGTTCCGCAGCCAGCATCACGGTGGAGGAGATCGGTTCTCTGTCAAGGATCCTCTTATTGCTCAATCCTGATGTCATCACAATTTGGAACATGAGAAAGGAATTACTTACATCTACCGAAAGCTTAGATTCACTGAATGAAGATTTTCAGTTGACTGAACTTGTGCTTACTAGGAAACCTAAAAACTCCGAAGCCTTCATGCACAGGTTACATAATCTGTCACTTTGAAAAACAAAAAAGTTGCATACAATTGAATCTGATTTACATACTAAATCATTATTGACTTTGTTTACCTAGACGATGGTTGTTGGGCAAACTTCTGAAATCTGGGTGTAACATTTGTACGCAGATTGTCGAATCTTGTGTACGAAGTGAACTACGCGTTTGCACATTGGCTGCATCCTGCTACCCGAATAACTACGCAGCTTGGAACCACAGGGAATGGGTACATGACACATTCACTGACTATAATTTACAGATTTTATTTGATGATCTGAGTTGGAGCAAAGAATGGGTTGCGGTCAACGTCTCCGATCACAGCGGCTTTCAATTCCGGCAATACCTTTTGGCAAAAATGGTAATGTCTGATAAACCACAGGTGGATACATTATTGAACGAAGAGAAGGACACCATCAGGAAGCTCATCAACTATTACCCTGGCCATGAAGCTCTGTGGTACCATTATAAGTTAGTAATGTTGCTCATTCTCAAAATTCAAACACAACCTCGGGATGAACAATGTAAACCGGCAAAGGTGCCGGCTTGTGAAATGGTAGTAGGCGATAGTAGCCAGCAGTTGATGTATAGGAAATGTAAGACATCACTTGTTGAAGAAATGGACTACATGGAGAAGTTTGCCAATTCTGAAAACAGCTGGCAAATGGAACTTGCGTCGAGGTATAAACGATGGCTGTCACATATGATGCAAAAATGAACTTCTGTCAAGGAGTTGGTCAAGCACCGACTGTTTTTTCACGGCTATTTATTATGGTGTATATTGAATATGGATTTCCAGCAATGACTAAAAAATTTCAGGAAGGACTTTGTAATTAAAAAATGTATATTATATTATGAAGTGTGTTTCTTGCGCTTGTGCTTGCTCGATTTCTTTTTACGCTTTTTGGATTTTTCCTGGGAAGTTGTTGGAGATGTACGCGATGAACGTTTCGTTTTGCTGTACTTTTCATCATCAGAATCGCTCTGGGAATATTTCTCCGACTTGCGGCTGTGTTTTCTTTTATGTTTGTTAGGTTTGTTTCCCCGCTTTTCAGATTTTGAGCGTTTTTTCTCATCCGGTTTTGCATCCGAATCGGATGACTCGGTGTCACTTTTGTCATTCCTATAATGAAAAACGTACAGATGTGTATAAAACAAACATTCTAGGTTTTACAGACTGGTGTAATATCGTAATTTAAACATTGCGGGATTATCTTCACAATAAAGTAAAATATTTTGTAGTCGGCGATTATTAATGAATTTGTAATAAATGAAAGCACAATGATTTCTTATGGATTTATTTTGTAAAATGGCTATTTACTTCTTTTTCTTGCGTTTTCGTTTGTTCTTTTCTTTAGCATCCTTTTCTATAAACATAATTCACTCTTTCAGATATTTAATGACACATTTATAGACTAATTTACTGCGCAGTAAACCTAACTTTATTATAGCTACCAATAATCTGGTTCAATAATATTCCAGAATCTTCTTCGCTGCTTGATTCGGAGCTTGTGCTGCTCACGTCTAGTACAATATCCTTGTTAGGGTTGACTTTTATAAAATTACGACATTGAAACGTCAAATGGCCAGCTGCAATAAATCAACGACATCAACTTAATGGATTAATTACATACTTTTGATATTATAATTGTATTATAATTATATATATATAAGATATAATATACCGTATCCACATTTTTTACATGCTGGACGAATGTTATCTGATCCCTGGTTGGTTAATTTCGCCAGAAGAGCTGAAACGTGAATTGTTTTACAGATTTAGGCCTATTTTAAGCAGAAAGAATAATGATTTTCGAATAAAGGTTAAAGGCTTATGTAGTACATGCCTTTCAAATCACTCTGCATATTCCCTTCAGATCGTGGTCATTCCTTTTCTTGTTTTCCACATACAAATTCAAAATCTACAAACAAATATTGCCAAGATATTGCCAAGAGTATTACCTATTGACGCAAGGAGACGAACGTTGGTGGACTCGCCAATCGTTCACCGTCACGCCGCTAGATGGCGGTTTCTGAGACACAGTCGGACACGCGTATTGTGGCCAATCCACGTATGAATTCCGATTGGCTGCGCCATTTTCGGGCGAGTTTCGAACGTCGTACTGCAAAGAAAATATTGTAAATAAAATAACCGTTGTAGTCAACGCTAGATGACGCCACTGAAGCGGCCGGAGAACATGAAGAAATAGTGTTGCATGCCGAAACAGAGGTGCGCAATAGTTGGTCACGTGACTCGCAGGTAATGCATTGTGACGTAATGATATATTGCACGGCAACAGGTTGGAGAGGCAGAAATTGCTGACAGTTATGAAAAGTGGATGGTAGCTTGAGGCGCTCTAGCAACTTGCCACGGCACCGGAAAACCAATTCGTATATGAATTCGACCACTTGTTGCTCACTTCTCTGTCCTAATTCCAGTGTTTCTTGAAACGGGTGAAAGAATTTCAGTTGACTTTATTCGAAAAGTGGTTTGCGACGACGGAAGATGGCTTACCACGGACCATCGTACGGATTGAGTCGAGAATGCCAAATGAAAGTGAGTTTACTTTTCACTTTGACAAGTAATTTATGTAACGGACACCGGCATAAATAGCGCATATCATGGCGCTGGCCCTAGAAAAAAAGTGTCGCCATTTAAAATAATTTATTTCCCAATCATATACCAAATTAGCACTAATTTTTTGCTCGATTTGCTCTTCATTTATCATTGACTGACATTTTGCTAACCGCGTCGTACATTTAATTGTTGTTTTTTTAAAAACCAGAAATTGTAGGAATTCCTTACTGAATTTGTTTGTGAATTCCTTTGCTTTTAGCTTAAGCTTTTAGCCACTCCCCTAAATTCCTATAGTCTCGATTTTAGGTTCTAAATAAAATTATAAACCTGGTATCAGGGTTGACATAAACCTGGAAAGCCTATAATAAGTAAAGAAATTTGAAATGTCCAAGTAATTCAGGAAATTATAATTTTTTGTGGTCAGGAAATGTGTGTACAAAAAGTAATTTTATAATTCCCATTTTAGGAAATGGTAAAGATATTTTTAAGGAAACAAAGGGAAAGTTGTTATGGAAACGAATGGTAAAGGGGAAATGACCATGCATTTTTATGACCTATTTCATTAAAGGAAAATGAAATGATTAAAGAAATTTGAAACCAATAATATAAAATGGATAAATGTTTCGGTTTACTTTGTATCTAAAATGGTCTTGGAGTATAAAGCAATTTCTATATAAAAATAATATATATTTTTACCGTTATTACCTATATTTCATTCTGTTGTCAAGGTAACAGTACCGTCAACCGGGGTGACTTTGCCCACTTTTCATTTTAAAAGCTGTGCCACGGCCTTAAAAAAAATCGTAAAAT
>JAQFZQ010003470.1:0-10664 GCA_034696005.1 Glomeris marginata | reverse complement strand
AACGGGACTGGGCGATTATTGACGCTATAGCCGAGTTGACGCTTTATCCGATGTCGTTATAACCGAGTTCGACTGTACTTTATTTAGTTTAAATTAATCAGTGGTGAACTTCCTTGTATACACACTTTATAATTATTATATATTCAAGGAAATTTTAACTTTTTCTCTAGAATGCAATCGATATCTTGCTTTTCAAATAATAGCTATTGCATGAGTATTGATAATATGTTGACTTCCCTGCAACAGTCATGACATAAAGATATTGAAACCAGTTTGATTTAGTTTTTCTGCAATTTCAAAATAAATTCTATAAGTATAAAGAAACCTGAATTGAACAGTACTTTATAAAGTACTGTTCAGTTAGATATTTTTTGCTGCCTACAAATTAATGTTGTATGTGTTTGGATGAATTAAATATATAATGTTACATCAACATATAAAATTATTTTGTCTGTAATCCAGATCACAGATGCAGACATAAGGTCGCCCACTTTATTATGAGTATTTTTCAAGAGGAAGAAAAATAATGATAATGTTTGATAGTAGGTAGGTTTGTAAATAAGTTATAGGTATTCAGTGCCATGAGTGGGGCACGTGCTACAATGCAACCTGATAATTTAATAATGGACATATACAGGGCAAGGTCAATATGAAATTAATCGCCTGAACGTGTTTAAATTCCTTAAAACAGATAACATTAGCTATAATAATTATCAAAAGGCGCCAACTGAAGATAAACATTGCCATATAACTGCATTAACTTAACCATCAGAAGAATGTGACTTGTGAAACTCAGCTGCATGTCCATTAAAAAATTAAAAATGTGTGAATTGGGGATCATTGATGAATTACATCACGTGCTGTAATTAAGCAATTTGTTAAGGATTCAAATTTGTGGGATAGAACATTTTTTTGATAAAAAGACAAATAATTATTAATTGTCTTTCATAAACCGATGAAACAGCGCTGAAAAAGTTCACAAACACCTGGAAAACATGGTCAATGAAAATCAATGAATGTTTGTAATTATTAACTCAGTCAATAAAACTTTATTAATCTTAAAGGTGAACTGACAGGGCGGTAAAAGTGGACTATGACTACTTGCCATGATTGGCCATGATTGGCCAGAAAGGGTAAATTTCAGAGTTCACTTACTGCCCTGTCAGTTCACCTTTAATAATTAGTCGAAAGAAAGTATAGAAAGGAAACTTCCACAATGAAAAATTTGTAAATGAAATAATTTTATATTGATTTGATGTTTTATTGACATGTTACACTTCTGATTAGTTGGAGGAATCTGAAAATGATTTATAGAGTTTCGATAATAAAAATCTATAACCAATCTGTGACTTCACTTGCTGAGGTCTAATTTACTCTTCATTAAATGTATAATAGATCATTAAGACTGGCACGTTGAAACATTTGTCAAGCTGATATAACAAGATTGCGGCAATTGCTCTTCAACGAATTTTATCCCCATTTTATTTTTTTTTGTTTCTTGGAGATGTTGCTGTTATCACACACACACACACACTCAACATCTTTTGATGCTCTTGTTTGGCCCGGTTCTTTTGTACTCTTCTGGTAGTAATTAATGTTTGAGCCCGCAGAGTGATTAAGGTGGACGTCATGTGAATGATCACTAAAACTTTACAATGCCATCATTTTGTTCCTAGAATTTCTCTTGTCCTCTCTGTGCAGATTACCTTTTCATCTGAATAGTTCCTCTCTTCCTTACATTATTATACTGCCATTCCATAATCAAAATTTCAAGTTCAAGGGCCCCTTTAATATACAATAAGTTTCATTTTTTATCTGTTGTTTTATCCCCTTAATCCAGCATTTAGTTCTCCATGAAATATTTGACTTTCATGTCACAATTTAAAAGTAATTTCTACATTTTCTATATGTCAGATAAAAAATTAAACTCAACCATATACCTATGTATAAAAACAGAGCAGATTTGTTTTAAATAAAATAATCTTTTTACATTTTATTCGTATAACTTCGGTTCTAATTTAGATACATTAACAATGTAGTAAACACTTCAGGGAGGATTCCTATTATGTAAACCTGCATATAAATTAGTTTAAAGTTCACCTGCTTTAGCTGGAAAATAGACTGAATACTTAAAATTGCGATTCCACCATTGACTGGCTTCACTGCACTGGTTCAGTGTCTTTTTCTGCATTCTGATTGGTTTGTCCTTGTATATTCCTATATGCAGTATACATAAATAGAGCCAAAAGTATTCTCTAATTAGCCTGATAGATAAGTATATGTAATGAATTTTAAAAAATTAAATCCCTCTGCATGAATACTGAAATTAACATCAGAAGAAACCCTCAAAACATGTGACATAATTTATGAACGGCCTCCAGTGGAATGAAACCTCCATCTTGTAAAGTCGGTGTGTTAAAGAAACCTTTTTACACGTGTAATTTACGAGTTGAAATCATTTTCTTCACATTGTAATTTCATTTAATGCTTTAAATGTGGCTGCTATAACACACAAGTGCGTGAAAATTACACATTTTGCCCCTATATATCTTTGCAATGCGATATAATTTAACACTGTTGTATGGAATATTTGCTCTCTTTCTCACTTATTCCATAATTACATACTTGCAAACGTTTGCTTTGAATGCAATTTAAGTCTGGACATCATAAACAAGCTTGGAAAATAGACACTTTACTATTGTGGTGAATGGGGTGTGAAGCAACGATTCTCTCCTCTATTTCTTTCCTAATAAATAGCTAGGCATACAAGACTTGAGGCAATGAGATATAATCACTGAATGTGACGTGGCAGATTAAAATTCAGTTTGTGACTTGGTGTATATAAATATATTTCTATAATAGCCAGTTCACCTTCAATGCCATCACAAGCACGCGTTTAAGGTTTGTTATTTGCAAGCGTCGCGTGCTCCACTCAAGATAACCTCCAGTTCCACTCCTCTTTCATATATTAATTAAACCGAATTTCTGTTCAATATAATAAGATACATTGCAACTGAGGCAGTTGCATGCAATGCTGTCTTTATTTTCTTTCTTATTTGTTTATACATGCAAATAAAACCTGCTACCAGAGAAGGTGATACGCGTTCAACATCTCAATGCGGAAAGAAATCAACTAAGTTTCTCAATATACTTCTTGACTTTTTCTGTTGATCTTGTTGCATGTGATGGCGAATGTAGCTATTAAAGTAATAAGAGCCAAACAAATAAAATTTGACATTCCCTTTCAAAATGTTGCTGTAATAATTAACTATTGATGAAATCCTTGATGAAATCCTGCATTTTATTTTTTGGTGTAAATAAAATTTCACTAAAATTGGATTAATATACAGCATTGCAGAGCAGGTGTTATTTTGAAACTGTTGTTTTCTTTTTATAAATATCTAGTGATTCTCTACATTCACCAAATAATAAACTGAAAATATTTAGTACAAAAGATAAGTTATAAAACAAAGTTTTTATTATCAAAATGCAGTATTACATACAGTATATGTACAGTATATGAAAGGTTTATTAGTTCGTTGTGACGTCACAATTTATTTTTGATAGCAGTGACATCACATTATAAGTTATTTTCATGGGCATTCAATTGCTGATAACTTTGATTTCATATTTTTTATTTACAGAGATTTAATATTTTCACTTGCTTTGTTCACCGTTTTGCTTTGTTCAGGTGGTTCAGGTTAAGTTTCTGGGTGTACCTTACAAAACCTTGTCAGTTCACCTTCAATAACATATATATGTAACATATAGTTTAAATTCCAGGTTATGTCTATATAGAGTGCAGTCATTTTTCATCATTTAATCGTGTAATGGATCCATCATTTGCTCCAAAAACATTTGAAAGGTTTCTAAAATTAATAGTTTGATATATATTTTCTGACTATGGAAAAATTTCAAGCAATTCCGAATACATATTGCTGTTGCTTGCTTATGAAAGACGAGCGCCCTATTTATTTCTTTTCTTTTTTCTCTGTTTCTCCCTGTTTTTGTGCACTGCGAAATTGTAAATAGCGGTTGTTCTGATTTACCATCGCAATTAAATGTGACGAGGGTTGGTCCTGAATTTTACCTACCTGACCTTGTCTGTATATGTAAGAAGCCGCCGACAAATGAATGACTGACCTTTCGACCGATTCTGCTAGATTTATTAATCTATAGCTCAGGTGAATGATAATTAATTTAATGTTGCGGTTTGACTTTGTTTGTTTACGATATCAAAGAACATTGCTTTAAAAAATTACTTTATATTCATGGAATGTATTGTACGAAACAAAATTTATTTATTTATTTTAAGTGATTTGGAAGTATTTTAAAGGTGAACTGACAAGGTTTTGCAGCATACCCTGAAAAAAACTAGCATTTGATTGCCACTAATTTAGGAACATTGTCTGAAAATTTGAGGCCATTTGAAGCATTATTGCCACAGATATGGTTTATTTAGTGTTATATGTATCTGTGACACCAGCGCCGTGACACCGTCCTTCCATGACGCCCTTTTTAACTACTCATAACTTTTAGAAGCAATTTTTGAAAAAAGTTTTGTTTGTAATCATGTCAAATATTTTGAAGCTATAGATACTATACTGTTAAAAATATGGTTATTATGTTTGCGGTTTTCTATTTGATTGCCATGTTGACTGTTTGACAAACAAGCTTCAATTAATAAACGCGTAAATAATAATAAATTATTGCAAGTTTAAATTGTATGCAGTATGTCTCATTTGACATTCAAATTGAATATTGCCTATTATGGTAAAATTCAATTTAAATTTTTGTTGTTATTTTTTAAGCAAATTCCTTTTAATTTTTCTTCAACGTCCTCGCCCTACTAAACGGCCTTCAAAGAAATGTATTTTTACGAACTTTAACATATTTATGGCAATCTTTTGGCATAAATATTCATACTGCGTAGCTATAGGTACTTAGTTTTCGGTGAAATCAATTTTGCAGGGATTTAATTATTATTAATTTTCACACGTTCATATAAGTATGACAAGAAATTGTAATTTATTGTTTCATTTAAAATGTTCATATTTCTGTGATTGAATCATGCTGTAACCTATATTTTAGGGCTGTTATATATTTCCAATCACATTCACTAAAATCTATTTACACCATTTTTTTGAGCTTTGTGTTCAATAAATTATGGCTATAGCAATCATTCATTATAAGGAAATATGTTTTATCGCCCTATGACACATGGCTTTTTTAATTGTTATTTTGAAGTTCAGTAGCTTTTTCTTTAACATCTTGAAGAGTAATTATATTCACATGAAGGGCGGACATTATCGAAGTTGCTGCAATTAATCATGTATATAAATTCAGCATTTGTCTTCTAAAAAGTAACTATAGCTCTCTCATTTCAATTAGATCATATGTTAAATAGGTTAAATGTAATGTATACCATTTTAAAATGTCATCATTTTGGAAATACTTATTATGTAGTCATGTAATTTTTTGCTGTTATAAGGCATCTGCTGTAAACAAGTTTGGGAGGGTTGAAGAAATAATTTCCCGAAGATAAATACTATCAGGAAGTGTTCCTATGTATAATAGAAAAATCCGGTTTGAACTACGTATAACAATTCACTTCCCCATTTTGTCAATACTAATAGCAAGTGATTTAAAAGCAAACTTTTATACTTTTTACTTATTAGGGAAATTTTCATGATCTATAAAATGTATTGTATGGCTTTAAATTCAACTTTTGCACCCAACATCTTTAGCTGTGTAACTGTACATCAAGGTGTTTAATTATGTTTATGAAACTACTCTTCAGGTTATACCTTATATTTGACCACCAGAGGTAAAAACAGTAATTTCACTTTGGTATATTTCAGAATATTATAAATCTTGAAAATGTAAATTATTATTTTTAACAACGAATAGTCCTTGAAATTTGAAGCACCCTGTAAAACACTATAAACATACAAACTATATAGAAACACACGTATGCTTTATTTTTCAGGCAATCATCATTATGAACGATTTAAAAGAAAAATAGTTTTACTATGGGTCATATGTATAATTAACAATTTTATCTCTATAAGTGCCTCTTAAAAAGTATCTCGGCCAGTTTACTGTGGTATTATGTAATATTCTGGATGAGGGAGTGTCCAGTTACAGTATGTGCAGTCTTGGAAATGGCTGTTGGGGCAATTCTCACGAAGCCAACTTGAAGTTTTTGATGATTTTTTGAAATGTAGCACTGGGAATGGTGTTGACGGTACACGATGGGGTTAGGTAAAGGGCCTGCAAGAAGAAAAGGAGGGGGTTGGTCAACAGGAGGGACAGGTTTCTGGATATAATATTGTGGCGTGTGTCGTGGGAAAAGCGAAATGTTGCTACTGCAAGAGGTGCCCAGACTGACCGAGACCTGAAATGTCACCAATTCCAGACACTTGGCACTGTCTACTGCTCGTGAACACCATTCCTAGCCTTTAAATGCCATGCAATGCCGTGGGATAAGTCAAACACTGATCACTAGTGTTAAGCATCCATATCACTCTATTTACTTTGGTTCTCTCGGGTACCTACTATATACTACTTTCCATAAATCTCCATAGTAGTCGAGACATAAGTGATGTAAGCCAGTGTTAAATGTGTTACATATTTACTCCATGAGGGTGTAATAATGTCAACTAATACCAAAAGTAGGGAAAACTAGTTTGTTCATATATTTTTATTAGAAAGTTATTAAAAGGATGAAAGTTTTATGTCAGAAATGCTGACTTTTCCTCAAGAAATTGCATTCAAGGCTAAATATCAAAGTAAAAATTAACACACTTTATTTTGCTATCTGTGTTCATTGATAAATTTGGGCCACCATATTCGAGAGATGTGGATATACTTGAGCATACTTATTTGCAAACATGCTGAATTGCAAGCTTTCTGCAGCATTTTGCATATACTGCTATACTGTTACTATTCAAAAGACCTAAAAGATATATGTATAATTTATCTGTAGCAGTTGTTGTACTCAAAATCCTTAACCCACTTGCTTATTCTAAAATTGTTTGGAAGCAACGTAAGATGAATAGACTTTTTGCATTTCTTCATAATCCAAAAAAATTATTAAAATCACCATTTTTGACTGAAGATTGAATGCCCGTACTCCATGCAGCATCTGTGTAGAGTAGTGTAATAGCAAATTTATTTCAGTTGTATACTTAATCTGCTTTGTGTTTGAAATGGTTTGAAAGATATGATGATTAGACTCATGACCTGCATTGGATGCAATTAGTTATTTCCACAAGAAAAATACCATATTGAATATTTGTAAATCACTATGGTTGAGGTTGAGATGTTGATGCTGAAGTAGCAGCAAAAGAGTAGGAGGAGGAGGAAGAGGAAGAAGAAGAAGAAGGGGAGGAGAAGGTTGAGGAGGAGGATTGAAGAAGTTGACGAGAGGGACGAAGCCAGAACTTAATCCGCAGAAGAAGGAAGAAATCCGGGTTTCACGCATTGGTCGCCTTCAATGACATCGTACCTTAGCTGAAGGTCTGAGCAAAACACGCAGCACCAAGTCCTAACTGCACTGGGAGTGTTTGGTCGGTGCTTCAGTGCTAGAGCATGGTTGGTGATCTGGGGCTTGATGCCTGGTGGGAGGGAAAAGTTCGGTTCAAGGGAAAGGGCGCATATATACTCTGTTTTGCACGTCCTTTCGTCATCCCACAAGCCCTATAGCCACCCGTTCACTAAAGAAAGGCTGAGGGGCTTTTTTATTGTTATTCAATAGGATCGTGTCTCCCACCACTCCCTTTCTCTTTTCCTTCCTTCATGTATATGCTCCCCCTTTCCTCCTCCATCAACCCCCACCCACCCAACGAAACTTGAGTTTTTATGCCTGACATGCATTCGCTCTTTTCTATTGGAATACATACAGTTTCGTCTTGCGTTTCTTTCTTTCTTTTGCAGTTATCTTATTTATTGCCAAGTTGCATTGATTTCACTACACAATGTGCTGCACAGTCCATATGAAAATACTGCAACCGAGATACGTGTACTCGGCCTTGGTATAAAGTTGCCCAACCGGATAATTAGCATGGTCAACAACCTCATTATTTGCCTGCACCTTGATATAACTTTGCATAAAGTGACAGTTTTACTCATTGTAATGGAAATTTTCAGTGGAGTTGCATGTATAATTATCAGTAAAACCAGTTTATTAAGACAACTTCAAGGAAATTTAGCTAATGAAAAGTTAATTAGTCCACAACATGATCTAATATGTTCTCATTTTGTAATATAAATGCTCAGTGTTTTGCTTTTTAGGTCCAAATAGTTTTGTAGGCTATATTCTCTTAATTACCCATTCTCTTACAAACAATAATGAACTATTGAAACTTGGCTGCTGCAGATCATCCCACGAACAGTGACAGATCTGTGAAATGCTTGCTGCATAAGTTTGCAGCACACCTGCATGCAGCAAGCATACTTGTAAGTTGACCGCATTGAGCTGAAGCAAAAATCTTGAAATGCATGTCTCACATTTGCCAATAATCTGCAGCTATTATGCCACTGCCCTATAGTAGAAAATTTCTAAAGTATTTATCAGTGTTACCCTTTAAACAAATAAAGATCAACAAAAATATATACATACCATTGCATAACACATTTATTGGATTACTATACTGTTTCCAAGCGAGACCTTGCAGTGGACCCGCTGCCACTCGCCGCCACGCTCCCCTTCGGGGTGAAAGTAGACTCGCCGGTGCGCGTGTAAAAAGGCGAGTGTACTTTAATCAGGAGGGGTGGGGGCGGCAGGTGGTGGCGAGTCCAATGCAAGGTCTCGCTTGGAAACAGTATAGAAACTGCATCATGCTGGTACTCTGAGCATTGTGGGGAATCACAATACCTGTTGCAAATTTCAAAATTCAATGATACCGTAGTAGAAATACTGAGAGAGGCTTCTTTCAAGCCCAGTTCCAATGGATGAGGACAACAAAATAGTATTGAAAATTGCAGTTAGTGACAGGATACCGGAATAGGTCAAAAATCCATGGTAGAAAGACTAAGCTAATGCAAGAATATGTATTTAAATAAACCCGTTATTTTATAAAGTAAAAACAAAATGTCCATCCATATTAGCTTTTATCTGGAGAGGGAGAGGGGGAGGGGTCAGAGTAAGTGTGACATCATTTATGGGGGGGTTGAGAGATTTGTGACATATTGTGACAAGGGGGAGGAAGAGGGGGGGGGTTCAAAAAGTAAGAAACATTTCTGACATCATTTAATCATTCATTTATGGGCAGCAGGCATTTTGCTGCAAAAATAATGCAATGTTATCCAAAAAATTGCCACACAGAACATTATCAAACATATTGGCATTTGTGCGAAATTCTGTAGAGCTTTCCTGCCAAGCTTTTTCTGCATAACTTTTGTGGTGGTTGCACGATTAGCCATATATTATGCAAACATTTTTTTGCTCAAAAAGGACTCAATTTTCTACCAAACTGTTTAAAAAAGATGTTTCATTTTCTGCATACCGAATATTTTTCCTGGGTTCTTTTGCTCCTTTCTGTCATATGAAGTCAACCACAAAAAGAAAATGAAGATTTCAGAAGTTATTGAATTTGCGAATTGTGAGTTAGGGATAGGAGTAGTTTAGCTTTACAGCATAGTATGAAATATATTTGTTTTCAGGTTGGTATGTCTTCAAAATTATTTGTTAGTTTTTGAAAGCTTTTTCGATGACAAAGGCACATTTCATATTTGTTCGATCGACATTGACTTGGCTACATTACATCATAAATCCCATTCAAAACATGCAATCAATTTGTCATGGCGATGGACCAGTGAATGTTTATCACTTATTGCCTATATGTCACAAAATGACTGTTGCTATATTTAACCTTTTTCATGCATAGTGGAGACGCTGTTTATATCAGTTGTTACATGCACCACCTGTGGCTTTTAGTGCAAGTTATTAATGCGTGTCGATTAGTTTCTTTATCTTTTCTCTCCTATGAAAAAGTTTGTGAAATGTGAACTGTTGCCGATAAAGAGAAAGAGGGTATATATTGGGTCGTTAACGTTTCTCCGCTAATCGTGGTAAGCAATTAAGGTTCGATTGATCGATTGGTTTGGTGAGATCCAATTAAACGCTTGGCCGGTCATATCTGCAAGGACGCATCTTGACATACCACTGAACCAATTGCGTTGCCTTTTGTTCTTACCTTCACATATTTTCGATATTCGGCCCCACCTCTCATTAAAAACAAAGCCCCTTGGTCTTCACAACTTGTCGCAAATCACGTCGCCTCACTACGTGACCACAACATATTATACAACATATCCAGTGTTTGACTGCCAATCTATGGTACTGCCGCTCGATTTTTAATTACTCAATTTGTCATCCACAGCAATAAAATCTTAGAACAAATGGAACAGTGCTGGATGATTTGGGCATTTAAGAGGTTGTGTTTTGGGTGTCATTTAGGACAAAACATATAATTTTTGCTTTGTATTTCAATTATAAAGGATACTAATTTCTTAATCTTTCTGTCAAATTGACTTTATGAACTGAAAGCCCTATCTTTTAACCAAGGGGTCATTCAATAATGTAAGTAGTATAAGGGGGCCATTGGGTGTTGAAAGGATGCCGCCGACCAATCAGAGGCAGGCACCGCCCCCTTGACCTA
>JAQFZQ010003469.1:0-10666 GCA_034696005.1 Glomeris marginata | reverse complement strand
CGAACACCTGTTTCAAAAGCTCGGAAAAACATTATTCGTCACCAACCACCCACCGACGCGTGTGATCCCGCCTTAAAATTTAGAAAGGACATGACCTTGACAGAAAGTAATCCAATTGGCCCAGCTGACTTGGCAGTGTCAACATTGAATAATGCAGCCAGTTTCAGAAAATTGACTTGAATACCTATGAGAATATAACTTCTTAGACACCACTTTGTTATTTGAAACGACAAATCATGATTATTCATTATTCATCAGCTTAATACTGTATACCGTAAAACCTCCTAACTTGAAACATACATGTAATTGTTGCAAATTGTGTACACCAGGTGAGCTTATAATAATTTTTCAAGTTAGGAGGTTTTACGTTACCCTAAATGTATTTTTATAATATGTTGTTACAACTACATAACCAAGTTAAATTCTTATACCTTTAGAATAGGTTTTGCGGCAGCACGCAATGGTCATCTAGCCAAAGTCTTGTCCTACATCCACATAGAAAAGTACACCCCATGCCCGTCCATCATATTCAATGCAAGTCTTAATTCGTCATACATACATAATTAATTGCATGTATTGTATTTATATAATAACTATTTTAACATTCCTTGACAATCAGGCCATTCTTGCAATTCTGATGATCATACCATCAAACATTGCAGACCTCATAAATTTCACGGGCTTCACTGACTGGTTAGCACAATGCATGGTGATGACCTCATTGCTCGTATTAAGGCGCACACATCCCCATCTACCAAGACCATACAAAGTGCCCTTGGTCATTCCAATCATCATGATTATTGTGTCTGCTGCCCTGGTGGTGACACCTTTGGTTGAAGATCCACAGCTAGAGTACATTTCCGTTATAATTTTCGTCATCGTAGGACTTGTTTTCTACATTCCATTTGTTCACTACAAGATTCAACTGAAATTTATGGGTGAACAATGACATCACAGCAAGTTTTTTAACATTCATGATATTAATTACTTCCATTACATTGCAGATAAAGTCACCTGCTTCCTCCAGCTGATACTAAGTGTAGTTCCTACAACTACCTGTGATGAGACACTGAGTGCAACCAATACAAAGATTATGTCTAACGAATAACTGACAGGCTTGTTGGATAATCTCATGAGGAACATCCCTGCATGAAACACCGATTCTATCCTGCAGTTCCCCTTTGGTTGTTGGTACTTATAGTCTCGTATACAATGGATTTAACATACCCCCAAAAGAAGAAATCTATTTAAATAGATTTGGGTCAGGATATCGTGGTGGCAATGGAATAGGACTTCCTCACCCCATCCATTTTCCTGGGAACATATTGTCAAGGCATTCACAATAAATTGTGCAATAATGTGGAGGTGAACCATCATGTTTGAACCACATTGCTGCTCATTTTGCTAATGGTGCATTATCCACAAATTCTGCTATGCTCCCATTGAGAACTAGGTCTACATACCACTGGCCATTGAGTGATCAATTGTAGAAGAATGGTCCCATTATATGGTCCGTGAAAACTGTGATTCATCGGACCGCAGAATATTTGAAAGAAAGCAGAAATCGTCAGCAACCTGAGTAAGCAGCCAGTTACAGAAGCTTGCCCTGTTCACATAATCAATTTCCGCCAGCGTCTGGTGGCAATGTCAGTGAAGAATTTGTATCACAAATGTTTGCCGAACCAAATTGTGCTGCTATTGCCCTGGTGCTTGTGTGTGGATTAGCAGCTATTGCTGTCAGAATAACAGCTTCAATGCTTTCATTCCGTACTGTTAACCAACATGTTTCATTACTTTAGTGTATCAAAACCAAAGGTGGGAGGATGTAAAGGTTTGGACATTGATTTGTAGTTGTGGCCACAATGTTTATAGTAGGTTTGTATGGTGATCTGCACTGTTTACACTAAGTTTGTTGTTTATGATCTATACTGTGTTCTTACAAATTGTTCATATTTTTCGGTTTTGTAGAGGAGCAACATTTTGTTTATTGTGTATTCGAGTGTGGTCCACAAATTGTTTATGGTGAGTTACGTCAGTATTGCAGTGGCTGAGGACCATTTTGTTTATACCGGTACTGGAGTGTGGTTCACATTTTGTTTATGGTCTGCTACATTAGTTTTCACACACTATAGTATTTGTAAAATGTGAACTTTGAACTCTTAAGAATGCTTGTTTTGCACAAATGGGCCTGTAATAAGGCTACATAAAAGTACATAGAGTTTTACAGTATATTTGCAAAATAAAGTTTAGATATGAAGCCAACTATGCAAGGAGTAGCTGTTGTGCAATATTCCAGTGAGTTAATTTTAAGTTAACCTTTTTCAAGAGTCTGGTCCCTATCACCAACAGACCTTGTAGTAGACAGAGTTGATGAATATCCACAAGAGCAGGAGTCAGGATACCTTGTAGTAGAGTTGATGAAAGTGGTGCAGTGGAGAAGACTGCACCAGCTTTTATAGGGCTTGCTATGTGGCCAACCGTGGACTGTGGACCCATGACAGGCAGAAATTGTTTGACAGGAGGGACAAGGTACAAGTGGCAGGAATTGACCTTGGCCTCAAGGAACAGGATCCGAGACTGGTTTCTGACAGGCTTTCCAATAGTACCAACATTGTTGAAACTTTACAATGTTTTCAAGGTCATTCGCATTCAAACTTCTAAACAGTTCGAATTAGATGCTTTAATAGTGCATCAGATTTAGTTAAGAAACGAAACATTAAGAAATGTTGGCGCATTTAAAAAGCGACAAAAATTTTCAGCCGTTGGGAAACAAAGAGCATGTTGTGTGCCGAGTGAAATGATCCCTCACTTATTATGTGTTCACGGAGCCAAAGTAGCTCCAAAATACCACCTGATACGGGTTACTGCATCTTGCATGCCTATGGCTATACAAATACAGTAGTATACTTACTGTATTTCATGCTATTTAACCAAGGTATAGAACATGTCATCACAGTTCCTATTTATTGGCACGAAATTGGTCGCTGGCCATATATTCTCAGAAGAGAGGATAATGTGCCAAAAGTATACTGAGCATTCACTACATCATTAATATTTAAATTGAGCTACTATAATGACTGTGCCGTCTTCCTGTAGGCTGGCAGCGAGCGCCATTATCTTGTTCACTAAACACGTAAAGAACAATGAAACGACACGGCTCTGAAGTTAGCGCACGATCTGATAGCAACTCTGCAAAGGCATCTTGCGACTCGCTAGATTCATCTGTAAAGTTACAAAGGAGTTTGGGACTAGTCAGTGCAGTTGCAATTATTGTAGGGTGTGTGATAGGATCTGGCATATTCATAAGTCCAAAAGGAGTTTTGCAAGGAACTGGTTCTGTAGCTCTTAGCCTCATAGTTTGGAGTATTGGAGGAATTATCTCAATATTGGGTTAGTATATATACTTTAATAATTTTACACACACCAACTTCGTTTGTATCTTATAGCCGATATAGCACATATTCATTTTATTGCAATTACTTCTCTAGAGCTTCTAGACGTAGTCCCAGAATGTATTTTTAAATTTGACAGGCACCACTGTTATACAGTATACGAAATTTCAATAATGCCCTGTTATACAACGTGCCGGTCAACAACAGGTTTGTGGCCTAACTAGGTTGCCCCTGTCATGTAGGACCTATACCCGTCCCATATCATCAAAAATCATCCAGTTTATTTGTTAAAACCCTCCACCGTTAGCACTTCCACCACCCCCCTTTGGCAAACCATTCCACTCGTCAACCACTCTTTGAGAAGAAATGTTGCAGCATCAATAGTCGGGATCGCTGCTTCAGCAATTTGAAACAGTGTCCACTTGTATTACTCTCCCCAGCCAATAGGAAATAAATACTTAGCTAGGGAGTAATTAAAATTTATCATAAATTTAAAAACATGGATCCAATCTCCACTAACCTTGCGTCGTTCCAATGAAAACAATTTAAGCTCTCGCAATCTATCTTCATACAACAAACCCCCATCCCACTGATCAGTTTGGTTGCCCTTTTATATTTGTTTTGAGTAGGTCATACTACGTAACGAATGACATTTTTCATAATGCCGGATTTGTCATATTGCAGGTAACATATTTATTATATGGCGTTCCATGCATGAAGCAATTAGAAAATGTACACTGTATTTAACTAAAATTGGCAAAGAAACAACACTGTACGCAATTTCTTGTCGCAATTAAGGCAGAGTTATCAATGTGAATGTGCCAATAAATATTATAACCGCCTGGTTCCATTACCACTCACAATCACCACTTAAAAACCACAAAACCTGGGTAAGCAAAAGGTGCTGTAAAGTGCATTTTAACAGCTCGTGGCACCAAAACCCTCCGCCGTACACTATGTCGAAAACAGTTGAACCTTGGTTTACGAACGCAATTCGTTCCAAAAACTGTTCGGATACAGAATTGTTCGTAAACGTACCGAAACCATTTTCACATATGAATGAATACAAAATGTATTATTCTGTTCCCAACCTTCAAATGCTAGCTCATTGTTTAAACTTTTATAACTGAATTTCATACATGGAAACATATACAAAAGAAATGGAAATTGTTAATGGCAATGTTAATTTCAAATAATTAAACACCATGCAGTTTTTTGTCCATACAAAATGCAAACAAAATAATTGATGTATGGATAATTATTTAAATCTAAACATTGATTACATACGAGGAAACTACAAAATACCACCACACACGGTAGAAAGATTTCGAATTTAGCCTCGCAGAACATAGTTTCTTATGTAAGTAAATCACACCCTCATTCCAAATTTACGGACATTTCCTCGCCGACATCACCGAGCAGTAATCATGTGATGGGCGATTCCTATGTTTAGCAACTAGTAGCCTTGTGTTGTCAAATCGATTGTTCGGGAACCAAAATTTGGTTCGGAAACCGACACGCTTTGTGACCCGAGGTTTGCACTGTACTTCATACATCTCAATAAAGTGAATAAGTATATAAGATTTTGCTATTATCAAACATCGTAAATTGGAATCAATTAGGTAAACAAACTTGTACATATGTAAAAGCCCAACGTCCCATATCTATTTCTTATCATTTGTACAGTGGAATCTCCCTATAGCAGGACCATAAGGGATCCATGATTTGGTCCTTAGATTTTAACCTCTTTACAACGGATTTCTGCACTTATAATAAAAGTTATTCTAACTAAGCATTATTTGTAAACAAATTAGTAAATGCTTTTTGACCAAGCAGGGAAGCCCGTTGTGGTTCACCTGAGTCGTCCTGCAAAAGGAAGGAATAATTTTCAAATAGTGGTCCTTTGTTCAGACAGTTCATTGCATACCAAAATGCATTGCAACACAATGGTGGAACCAAAACTCCACCTTATTATTCCTCCAAGGTGTTCTTGCCATTAAATTAGAATTATGGATCCTTTGTGCATATGGTGGATGCACTGGATGCATGGTGGATGTATCACACTCACCCTGTCATGTAAAAGTGGCGCACATTTATGCCTTATAAGCTATTAGCAAGAGTGCTATTAATTCCTGTAAGACTATGCCCTAATTGCATATCTAGTGCACTAAGTGGGAGGGGGATATATTTGTTGTATGGTAAACAATGTTTGAAAAACTATCCATTTTTAAGATAGCAAAATATACATTTACTGGTTATCATATTGTACCTTTATGACCAACATAATTTGTTTTTTATGCAAGGTGCACTTTCATATGCGGAACTAGGAACCTTACTCCCGAAAGCAGGCGGAGAATATAATTACCTGCTGGAGAGTTATGGGTCTTTGAGAAAAGATGTTGGACCAATCCCAGCATACCTCCACTCTTGGCTGTCTACAATCATAATTCGTCCTGCAAGCCTTGCCATTATATCCCTCACTTTTGCTGACAACGCCATTAATCCGTTCTTTGCACCATGTCCAAATCCACAGTTAGCATCCAAGTGCATTGCCGCTGCTGTAATTGGTAAGTTGTATTTAAAGGTGAACTGACACGGTTTTGTAAGGTACCATGATAATCGGTTTGTAAGTAGTTTAAGTTATTGTGTGATATTGGTTTCTACGCAGGTATGGTAACATTTATCAACTGCTATAGTGTGAAAGTATCTACGTCGTTTGTAAAAGCTTTCACAGCTGCCAAGCTCCTTGCGATTGCTATCATTATAGCGGCTGGGCTGGTCAAACTTGGTCAAGGTAAGTTGCGTCTACAGTGAAATGATGAACATGGTTGATTACATTTTGATAATGTATTATTGTGAGGGAGCACTATGTATTTGGCTACGGGATTTGAAGGCACTTCGGCATCTGCAGGTAGCATTACCATTGCGTTCTACAATGCAATGTTTGCTTATAGTGGATGGTACAATATAAATTAATTATAAATACAGTATTGAATAAGAAAACGGTGTTGAAGCTTATATTTTCATTTGTTATTCCGTAATCTAGGAATGGCATAAACCATGTGGCAGAAGAGATCATCAACCCTGGAAAGTAAGCTTTGTCCATGATTCAAATTAAAATAATATGATAATGTAATATTAACATGCATCATTTACTGGATGTCATTTCAGAAACTTACCATTGAGTTTAGTGATAGCCATTCCTCTTGTCATATTTTGTTACATATTGGTCAATGTAGCATACATGACCGTGCTGTCTCCTAGTGAAATTTTGGCATCAGAAGCAGTTGCTGTGGTATACATTTGAAACCAATACCCAAATCCTTCTCATTCGACTATTTCTGCATTAGTTGATTTTTAATTTGTGAAATTTGTTGCAGTCCTTTGGACAAAGAGTTTTAGGGCCAGTGTCATGGTTCATTCCAATCTTCATAGTCATTTCCACGTTTGGCACTGCCAATAATGATACTTTCTGCGGAGCAAGGTGCGTAAAATGTGAACGAAAACCTATCCCGAATACACACTGCAACTATGCAATATACAATTGCTAGAGCTTGGAATTTTTGATTTACTACGAATAACCTTTAAACATAACTTCATTGTTATGTTATGTCATGTACAAGGTGATTCATGATCCATGTTACAGTGATGTGCAAAAATGCCCCAATGTTAAGCATTTGAATAGAAATGCAAGTGTACATCATAAAATATGAGCTAAAATAAAAACAGTATTTAGTCACTTAGTGCATTGCACTGCCGACATCTGACATACATGATGTCCGTGCTGCCTGCACTCACATATAATTTATGCGTAGAAAATTGCTGCATCCATACATGTGACTGAGACAATTAATTATGCATGAGAAAAGAAACATTTCAATAATGAGAGTTATTATTTGGTATAGCATCCTTATGCTGCTAACAAAGCTTGTATACGCTTAGGCATACTTTCATTTAAGTGTAGTTTGTTATCCTCAATCCATTTGGTGGCAAGTCTTGATGTATATTTTAGGTCATTATTGTGCTGAAAAATGATACAAGCAGCATCAATATTGTAATAATCAAGTATCATAAAGAATTCATCTTGCAGAATGTTTATATACAATGTGGCATCCATTTGTTCTTCTATTTTACTAATATAGCCAGTCTCTTGGGCAATACATCCCCATATGATACTGCTTCCACCAAATTTCATCGTTCCTTTCACATGGTGTTCTTGTAAGCTATAACCAGGTTTCTTCCATGCCCAACTGTGGCCATTAACCAAAGCGATTTATTTTAGTCTAATCAGAAATAACGCTCTTCCAGTTCACAAATGTCCCATCTTTATAATGCAATGCAAACTCCATTTGCTGCTTGAGGTGTTTGGGAAGAACCCTAGGCGTTTTTATTGATTAATTGCAATCCTGAATTTATCAGTGCCCTGCGGACTGTGGCTGAGCTCACATCAACTGCAGAGGTGCTCGCAAGTATTTCTCATGCTTTAGCTGAAGTGTCTGCCTCCCCCGAAGTAACCATTCACTAATCATCCATCATGAGCAGTTAGCTTTTATTGGCAACCTCCAGTTGGTTTTGCAGAGTTGGGACAATGTTTCCTTCACATTCTCAATACCATGGTTTTACGTACTGCCAATGTAGCCGCAATTGCATGAGAGGAACAGCCTTGTTGCGCCAAATGAATTATACTCGTAACAGTAGACTTGGACATGGGTTTCATGATGTTGTAATGTCACTTAGCACATTGGATATATTGCTGGAAGTGAATTTCAGTTTGAAAAGTCGATTACCTTTGTTTAAATTGTGCATACAACATCCCCCACACCTCAGCAGCACAGTTATCACAATGTGTTTCCGTGCATTACTTCCGGACTACAACTACAATTTCCTCTGTATTGTTACAAATTTATGCACTTGCGCAGGTCTGAAGTCCAAGTCATGCATGGTCAAAATCGTATTTTCATTTTCTTGATTAGGATATTAACTATAACATCTTGATGTTGAAACCTGACCATTGGGACACTTTTGCACATCACTGTAGTTACCTATAACTTCTTCATGCACCTCAAAAAATGGCTTGCATCACACAGATTCTCAACCCTTGATTCAATGACAGGTCATCCATTCCTGCAAATGCATTCATAGAATCGAAGCCATCAAATCAAATTAATTGTACTGCTGAGCAACATATAAACAGGTTGCTGCTCTCACACAACAGCAATTTCCCTGTTTCCATCTCGAATACTTGACAAGCGCAAAGCGATGCCCTAGCTTTTCTAGTCATTATCCGATATGGAAAACGGGAGTACCAAGAGTCAACCTAAAGCAAATTACCAGATCACTGAACATAAAAGATTATGAAACTATGTAGAAAGCAAATGCAAAGATAAAGAACTAATGGGAGTTAAGATCAAAGTCAACATACACTAGGAAACAACAGTACTATAATAATTTCAAGCCGTAGGTAGGTCAAAAAAAAAAAGAGGCTCAAGCTAGGCTCAAGTAGCGAATCATAACGCAGGGTTCTTTGGGTTCTGGAAAAGTAGCAAATCATAATGCAGGGTTCTTTGGGTTCTGGCAAGGCCACGCCCTACTTGAGCTTCTTTTTTGACCTACCTACAGCCCAAAATTAGTATAGTGAATAGAAATGCAAACAAGACTTAGATTTCAAACTTTTGTGAAACCTTTGTGTGTAGCCATTGTATAGCTGCAGAAACACTAATGAAGTCGTAGGGAATATTCAATCAAGAAATCTGAAACTGCACCTAGAACATGACAAATATTTGAATGTCATATGACCAGGGCATATTAAAGAAATCAAAAATGAACTCAAAGAGATAAAGCATATAGAAAACAGGAACATGTAGGACAATATGGCTGATAAACAGGAGGGGATGAAATTCGCTACAGTAGGTACTGTGGTAAATGCATCAATGAACATGGTGTGTTTGTGCACATCTTACACCAAGAGCACAGAAATGAATCCAATTGACCCAGCTGACTTGGCAGAATGTCAACATTAATACATTAAGCAAATCCAGCCGATTTCGAAAATTGACATGAATACACTTGATAATATAATTTCACCATAGACACCACTTTGTTACGTGAAACAATAAATCATGATTATTCATTATTCATTGGCCTATTACTGTATACCCTAAATGTTTTATATATACTAACATGCTATTTCAACTACATAACCAAGTTCAATTATTATACATATAGAATATGTTTTGCGGCAGCACGCAACAGTCATCTAGCCACAGTCTTGTCCTATATCCACATTGAAAAGTACACGCCAAGCCCGGCCATCATATTCAATGCAAGTCATCGTCATATATACTATACATAATCAATTGTATTGTATTCATGCAATAATTATTTGCACATTTTTTGGAATATCAGGCCATTCTTGCAATCATCTTGATCATACCATCAAACATTGCAGTCCTTATAAATTTCACGGGCTTCACTGACTGGTTAGCACAAGGCATGGTGATGACCTCATTACTTGTATTAAGATACACACATCCCCATTTACCAAGACCATACAAAGTGCCTTTGGTCATTCCAATCATTATGATTATTGTGTCTGCTGCCCTGGTTTTGACACCATTGATTGAAGATCCACAATTAGAGTACATCTCCGTCATAATTTTCGTCATTGTAGGACTTGCTTTGTACATTCCATTCGTTTACTACAAGATTCAACTCCGAATTATGGGTGAATAATGACATCACATTAATTTTTTAGCATTCGTGATATTAATTACTTCCATTACATTGCAGATAAAGTCACGTGCTTCCTCCAGCTGATACTAAATGTAGTTCCTACAACTACCTGTGATGTGACAACGAGTGCAACCAATACAACTTAAATGTTACGGCTAATGAATAAATTTTGTACATTAACCAAGTCGTTTGCTGTCATTCCATTTATGGCAAAAAGTAGATTTTGAACCTGTGGTTGGCTATACATATTAAATGCATTGATGTAATCAGACAACTAATATTGAATTTTGTCAATGAAATGAGAACAAGAGAAATGAAATGATGTTAAATCTCCTTCCCTAAATTACTTTGACACTAACAATATCAATTCTAATGCCTTTAGCAATGATATGATCTGCCTTTGTTGCTCAACAAACATGCTGGTTGCAGTAAAATAGCAAAATTTCCTTTAATGGGGGATAACACTATACAGGGTGTCAACTTTAGAAGTGAACCAGGACTTTTATTTGGAAGTGGTTAGAGATAGGTGAGAAATTGTAATG
>JAQFZQ010003468.1:0-10668 GCA_034696005.1 Glomeris marginata | reverse complement strand
CATTGGTTCGGGATTGTGTGCTACGGTGGGTGGAGCTACGCTTTTCGTGGGCGGTGCCCTTTGAAATAGGTCAATTGCCGTCATGCAGCGCCACCTCATGGAAAATCTGAGAACCAAATGCGGAGGTGGAAAGTGGCGTTTGAAATGGAAGACATGCGGTTATTTTTCGCCGGAATGAAATTGCGGCGTTTCGAACAGTTACCGGGGCACTTTGGCGATTTAGGGAGGTTAATTTTAATACTTGTTGTGTGTTTTTGGTCTCTGCCTTTGGAAACCGATGCGGCAGAAGTGATTTATGCGATGAACGCGGGCGGCGAAGCGCACACCGACGTGTACGGCGTTCGCTACGAAAGAGATCCGCTGCAGGGAAAAGTAGGAACGGCATCCGATTACGGAAAACAGTTGCTCATCTCCAGAGTGTCTCCCAACGATCAGATTCTCTACCAGACCGAACGGTATCACACGTCCGATTTCGGTTACTCCGTTCCCATTCACTCGGACGGCGATTACGTCATCATTCTCAAGTTTTGCGAGGTTTATTTCACCAGTCCACAGTTAAAGGTGCATATTCTTTGATGGTTTATTATAAATTCAAGGTGTAATATGCAACATATAACCAAGAATGATGTAATATAATAGTCTGCGTTATTTGTTTGCTTTCATATGTTTTATTGTTTCATTATAGCAAATAAGTAGATTGCAGCTGCTGCAGGTGCATGTTGCTTCCTGAAAAATGTTTCTCTCTTTACTATGCAGGTGGCGCACCGAAAAACGCTGTTGATTAATACAATGAATTAATAGCAATCTTTAAAACACAAGGGGTCTATGCATTAACCATAATCAATTTAACTACGTCATTTAATACAGATTATAATTTAATATTCAATTTCAGGTTTTTGATGTGGTGTTGAACGATGGCATAACTGTGATATCAGAACTGGACATATATGACAGAGTGGGACGTGGAGTGGCCCACGATGAATACATCCTGGTGACCGTAGCCGATGACAAGCTTATATTTGATGACGAGGCCGTGGAGTTCAACGGCAGGCTACAAATCGATTTCAAGAAGGTATACATGCTATTCAATGCTTTTAAGAACATCCACACATACTAAATTTTCATCTTTGCCTTTTAATAACCCCAGGGTTCGAGAGACAATCCAAAAATCAACGCCATCATCGTGGTGAAGGGCACGTTGGACGGTAACTTAAAAATTTGAATGCGGTTTGAAGTGGGGTTAACATGAAAATAATTAATGGTCAACATTGTTCTTAAAGATGTACCAAAGCTGCCACCGATCCCTCAAGAGTCGGACGACGAGATCTTCAAGGGTGACCAGGAAGACGATGTCGTCGAAAGCAAGACGGGGAAAGTGAGGCACACTTCGGGTCCGAAGACACCGGACCCGTACTCCATGTACGAAGGCAGCACGATGTTGCCCATATTCATAGCTATTGGGGCATTCATTCCTCTAGTATTCTGTCTTTGCAAACTATGACCGGGTTCCTTTGCCGAGGGCCCCGGCAAGCCACTTTATCCGCACGTTACGGGCGATTGGGTATGGTCGTAGTTTGGAAGTCAACGCTGTGATCTTCATTCCCCGTTGCCCCTTTAAAAACAAAAGTACATATATAGTGTGCCGCATTGGGTTCTTGGCACTTTGCACCAAAGTTTAACTGTTTTTATTCATCTAGGAAAGATGGTGATGGGTAATTTCCCTTTTTTTTATCCATACTGAACGGTTGCATATTATTACGCAGTTGGACAGCTTATGTCTGTTGGAGCAAGGACGCAATGTATCATATACAAATTGCAATTTTTAATTGTGTCCTTGGTAGGAATTTTAATTGGGTTACTGAAAAATCACAGTAGATTTCGTCAAAAAAGGCATGTTACAAATTATGTCCACCTTTGATTAATAATTATATCAACGTTTTGTTTTTGTGTTTTGCGAGCTGAAGACCCTAAAATTGGAGAATTTAAGGAACGTGGCAGAGTCTCATATTGAGAAAGTAGCACTGGGTCATTTGGTCTTGGTCGCAATGGTTTCCGCTGATGCGATGAGTTTGTACGGTATTGCATTTGCAAATGCATAAAAATATATAAGAACCGTAGTTGTATTTGTTAAGGCACTTCCTTTTGTTTGGAGCAACGTTGATATAATTGGAATTGTTTTCACAAAGTGCCACCTAGTCATGTTCATCAGGCAAATGTGAGAAATAAGCTGGTTTACTTGTTATACTACGGTTACCATGGGTTACCGCATATGTATATGGCATGATGTTAACATGGAATACAATGAGAATTTGCGTACGTTTGTGTGATATTTGTTACGGAACTCGTTTTACATTCAACATACGACATTTAATCATTTCTGCTTAGGTTAATTACAATAATTAATTCAGAAAAATGACTGCATATACTGTAGATGGAACTTGTGGCGCTGTTAGTATCCACTCCGTCCGTTGAGGGGCGCTGCGGTCGATGGAACCAATCGATGGAACGTTTTGGCGGCGTTTTCGTGGTTTAGGGTTATTAGGAATTTACGTTCATCGTAAACAACGTGTTTTGAAGTCGTCTGGACGCTTCTTCGAACAAGGTCTGTGTCTTATAAACTATAAAACGTGTAGAAATGTGGGTGTTGTAAGGATTTGCGAGTAAAAGCGAGAATACATTTTGA
This sequence comes from Glomeris marginata, assembly GCA_034696005.1. Taxonomy (NCBI): domain Eukaryota; kingdom Metazoa; phylum Arthropoda; class Diplopoda; order Glomerida; family Glomeridae; genus Glomeris; species Glomeris marginata. The sequence goes on along the minus strand of JAQFZQ010003468.1, from coordinate 7,985 downwards.
ATTCGTAGAATTTGTGACGCAGTTAGGCCTAAATGCCCATCTCATTCCTTGGCTCATTTTATGGATTTTTGCCGTGATTTTTGTACGGGTTTGTCCCGTTCTATGCACCTGTTAGTCCAAGGTTTCACTCAGTAATATAATGACCTTGCTGTTATATTATTTATTTTATCATTCAAACAGAGAAAATTCAGATATCATAAAGTGAATATTCTTTCCCCAGTTTCAGCCAGTTCAAATTCATAGCCCTAATTAAAATGGGTCCGGTTGTCAATTAGTAAGAGGATTTACTGTAGTGCACTATATAAAAACAATCCATTTTTTTCATGTTGTGAATATCAGTTTATTATTAACTAATTAAACCTACAATGGATTGCACCACATAGATGTGTTACAGGGTAATTTCATAATACAGTATTCAGTAAACAAGTTGGCAAATGGATATGTTCCGTGTAAATAAGTTTTATGTTTAATCCCAATGTCTTTTGCAATTGTGAAACGGTTTTAATGAAGTGGATAAAATCCAATTGCATGGGTGTTCTGTCGTCACTGTAAACTTTAGATAGTGTTTCATGCAGCGGACGTTAAAATTGCGCAAATAAAAACAGGAACATCTGGTGTGGTTGTTGCCATCCACATTTTAGGATGACATTACTTATTGGGTTCACTTGAAGGTCGCCGTTTGGTCTAAAATTTCGCTTTTACTAACTATATAACCAACACAACAAGGCAATAACAAAACAGGCAAAATTTACTGATCTTGCTGATTTGTACATTCAATTACCGAAGAAATAAGTTACAATGACATCACAATCATAAAGTGCCCATACATATGGCAATAATAGAATTCGTTTAAATATACACACAATAATATGCTTCTGTACAATGAAGCAAATAGTCGATATAGAATCCCCAGGTATTTATATTATATAAAAGTGTAGCAGTATATCATGGTTGCAAAAATAGCTGATTAAGCATGTCCACCATGAAAAGCCCATTTTACATTGCCTAAAGTACACAAGTTTCACTTGGATTTGCCGGTCTTGGTGAGTTCTTCAGTAAGCTCCTTGAAGCTCATCACGTACCACTTGGCGGACTTCTTCATCTCTTCTCGCACCACGTTGCCACCGAAACCGATAAAGGCATCCTGGGAAGAGAGAAAACGTATTAAACCTGGCAAATAGTACCCATGATTCCATGGGGAACGTTGCTCCAGGGACTGCCAAAGAGATGGTGTCACAATTAATCCTTCACAAATGGACACTAGAACACATTGAATCTTTTCCTTCAAAGACACCATTTTCTTCTGAACATTGCAGTGCAACCTGAACTGTTCAGTTTGTACTGATCTAATGTACGAAACAAACTTTGTTGGACTACAACTTGCCGATAACTGTACGTTTGTACATGGTATAGTTTTTGTACAACGAATTTTTGTGATCAGTCAAAGACTTTATGACCACCCTGTATATCGAGTCCTGGCTCCAATATACGTGACGCCCCCTAGCGGTTACAAGTGCAAGTCGCCTCTCGTTGTGAATTACTGGTGTATGCTACTCTGAACAGGGTGGCACATGGTCAACCCAGTCCAGGAATGTTCTATTGTACTTGGATAACAGTGGTAATTCTAGAAGGGGAACTTACAGCCGGTGGACAAGTCTGGAGGTCCGTTGCCCCATCTCCCACCATCACCAGGCGGGAATATTCCTTGCGTTCCTTGAGTATCTTGACCACTTCCCCTTTGCCTCCGGCCCTGGACACGGGTTCATCCTCATCGAAGCCGGCATAGTCACCATTGTAGTAGAACTTGAGTCGGTTGGCGTAAACGTTCTCGGCGGGGATGTTTAGTTCGTTTGCTACGGGCACTATGATGCTACGGAAGCCGCCGGAGATCAGGTAGACGTGGATGTCTCGTTGATGAAGCAACGCCACCAGTTCTCTGGAAGTAAGAGTCAACAGATGATAAGAACTCGGAGAGGATGCGGGAAGTGAGCGAATAGGTTGCGTGTCGTAATCACCTTCCGGCACGGTTTTGGTTTGTGGAAAGGATACATCATAACATGCGTAACGCATTACAATAGGCAACTAGGTTACTCCCACAACAAACAGGAGGAAATTGAATCAGAACAGCCATTGAAGTTCACAACAATCGTTTTGACTTTCATTATGTCGGATTTAAGGTCACCGTGGGCGCAATGCTAGTCGTTTAAGCGTAGGCCTTTGTTACGATAGCTGGAACACTCACTTGATGCCTGGTGTAAGTTTAGGTGGGTGAGCCCTCATGTAGGACTGCAACTGCTGCAACGTTGGCTTGATGATGCCCAAGCGGGTCTTGAGGGCAGTACGGAAATCCATCTTGCCGGCCATGGCGTTCTTTGTACTAGGATTGGACAAATACCATGGGAAATCTAGACCCATTTTGCATATATGCAAATCTAAATTGTACACACATCTGAGAGACTTCCTTCTCCTTTCCGCAATATTTAGCTAGTTCATCGATGGCTTCATCGGTGCACACCGTGGAGTCCACGTCGAAGCACACCGCATCTGCGCTTCTCCATATTGCCTTGGTTGGCTCGGAGACCGATGCTGGTGATTCGGCTACATGTACATAGAAAAATACCAAAGTAAATAAGATAAAAACACGTGTTATTGTTTGCATTTTGACGCAAACCACGTAATACTATGGGTGGGTGTTTGAGGTAATTTCTTATAAAGGAAATGAGAAATAGAGAGAGTGAAGTTATAGGATTCTGTTTAAAATGTACATATTTTGACCAGGAAACACCAGAGTATAAAAGATATATTTCAATTTTCATACTGAAATCATGAACTGAAATCAGAAAATGTAAACAAAATGTGATATAATCTTATATACTAGTATACAGGGTGTCCAAAAAGTCGGGGTCCCTTGAAATATCCGTGAAACGGTGAGTGTCACCAGTTTCCCACATTAATAAGTGAATAGGAAGGCTTATGTGGGGATTACAAAAATAATATCGTACATGACCTTTGACGTCATCTTCAAGGTTATTCCAAACCTAACTTTTGAACCGTTGTAGTTAGGGCCATACTTCCAATTTGTAACTTCACAAGGAACTTAAAATTAGTCTGATGAAGGATATTTCATAATTTTTGAGGAGGACTGTGAATTTATTTTGATTTATTTGTTGCCTATGCGTGCCTCATCGCATCCGGTGGGGCAGCTTCACTGTAATGTAATTTACTGGAGTTGAACTTGAACAAAAGTTTTAATAAATAAATGTGTATCTCAAATTTACATATTTTTGTGGTACTATTTGAAATTTCCAATAGAATTTCAACTATTTTATACTGTCTTCTTTTATTGTACTATTATGTATACTATATTTAGGGCTAATCTAGGAAACTGTCGCTTTTTCATACGATATTTTATAGGAGTTCAACGACTCGTAGGTTAAATATAAGCAGAAAACTTGTTCCCGGCCTTTTAGTTTATAAGAAAGTGGGGCACCGGAACAAACAAAAAAGTAAATAAACAAAAATTATGCAGATAAAAGGGGTCATCGATCCGCTCAGTTTCATTTTGCCAAAAGTTGCATCATCCCTTTAATCCTTTTTTAATTAAACACCGGGCCACCAATAAGCAGGAACAAAATGTATACTCACTCGTAATTGGCTTGCTGATGATCCCATTCGCAATGACAGTCTTGTTGCGATAAGCAGATGCTGATGCTGCGGCAGCAAATGGCGTCTGAACCAGCTAAAAATGCCATAAAATTAGAAAACGTAATTATTTCCGGCATCTCTAACTAGTAAATCAACCTGTCTGTCAAGAACTTGGGGAATCGACGGCATTTTTGGATTATTCTCAAGGCGGCAGAGTAAATAATGGAGAAACGGAGACCGTCCTCGCCGATCGACGGTCGTAATGAAAATGACACGCTCTCTGCACAAATTCATCTGCCGCCACGTTTAAATCTTTGCGGCGACTCGCAACAACCAATCGCGTTGCGCCCTATCCCCGCCCCTCCTCCCTGCGATTGGTTCGCGCCGACGGCACCACCGCAGCTGGGCTGCGGTTTGTTGGACGCGGCGAAAGTGAACGCCTACGTTCTCTCCGCCGATTGGCCAATGAATCGTGATGGACAGTGAGATGTTTTTTTCTCCCAGTTTGTCACTATCGTCACTGTGTCCATTGTTTACTACGACAAATTTTTATTTACCGAGTTGGTTGCGGCTGTCGGTGTCGATACGAAGATCGCAACTCTGCCGGTACGTTTTAAAAAGCATTTCGCGCAAGTTTGTAGACGGATGGCTGTGTACATGGTAGAGAATAATCGAGATGGAGTAGCTTAATTTAAACGGTGGTTGACCGGGATTTTTCCTTGGAAAATCTCTTATTACCCGCAGGAAATAGCCATGGAATCGCCCGTTCTCGTATTTCGATTCGTGAGTCGAGACCTTGTCAGTGAGGCTAGCTGTCGTAATGGCCATAATGGCGTATGGTGGATCATATGGGATACGTGATAGTATTTATTCAAAATAAAAGCACCATATAATTACCGTTTGCGTAATTCACGGCTAGAAAACAAACATGTTATTTTAGGTAACCAAATAATGTGACCGAAATAGATATGAATTGTACTAAGAAAAATTGACAAGAGTTGGCAACAAACTTTTTTGTTATTCCTAAAAGTTACATTTTGTTCTCCAATATGAAACCATGATGAACTGGGAGTGGTGTGTTTTATATGCAACATAGTACCATTTTTCCTGCTACCAGGTGGTGCTTTAATAATACATGTACAATACCAAAAGTTGACAACCTAGACTAGATTTCCAAGTTTTCACTCTGGAAGTTTGTCTCAGCCTAACCGTGGTCATAGGTAACATGCCTATGTGATGCAATAACAAAGTGTTTGAAAATTTAATCGTTGTGACCTGGAGACCACACTTTGCCTGAGACAACACCACTAGTATATTGATGCAGGCCAGTGTTTAAACAATGAGCTCATTGGTTTAAAATTACTAAGCGTAAAGTATTATTACGTATACACAAGTGCACTGTGGGATTAAAAATCCAGTTCCCATAAAAAGTGGGTCCATGAAGCTCCCCTGGAACTTTGGGTTTGTAAAACAACCTTCAGGAGGACAGGACATGGAGTACAGCATTTGAGCAAGAATTAGTCCAAGTATTACAAGAAGGTCCATAGCATCTATTGCATCTTGGAAGCGATGGCAGCCGCTGTTGATCGGATGACTCCGTTGGGCACCGCGGACTTGATGCTCTCGATATTATGCTTGGACCGGAGGAGGTAATCCAATGAAACAACCCGGTAAAACAAGACGAAGTTCATGATGGAGATTAGGGAGTATGAGAAGACACCGACTGCGAAGATAGGACCCGAGTACTGGTGCCGCTGATGGACCAGCGTGCGGAGCAACCATAACACCGGTACGATGCGGAACACTAGGAACGTAACTGATGGCACATGGACATATTGAAATGGAGGTTACTAATCATGTAACAAGTCAATACAGTGTATGCTTTGTCCCAGGATAAGAGTAGATGACAGTACAGGAAAGGTTACATTCCCCGGCATTCAGACCGCTTTCCAATTACAGTTGGGATGATCAGATGATGACTTGTGTAATGGCGGCCAAAGAATTCTCACTGGAGTTTATTTTGCATTTGTTACTACTTTGGGAAACATACAGTATGTGTCTCTTATCCTTGGACAAAGTTAGAGGAAGGATGACCATTGGCTGACTGACCTACAGTGAGGAAACTGACGATTCGAAACACGAGGGTGGATTTAGGTGTCTTGTGGAAGTTGAGGATCTGGCGCATGTGTAGTAATATGCTGTTCGCTTCGACAACCATGGACACCGTTGCGTGCCCCATGTACCTGGCGGTGTACAGACATATACTGAAAGCTGAAATCACCTGAAATCATTGTAAGGTACTTGCATGAAACAGAAGGAACACTACTATGGACATACTATATGGATTGGGAATTTGGATTTGGGACTTACGGCAGTGTGATGGGCCAGAAGCTCTACGTTCTTCCTTCCGGTGTCATTGAAAGCCATATCGGAGAAATCGAAGAGGAAATAACCTTTGGAAATATGGGAACTTTGGATTTCACTACGTATACTGAAACCGCATTCAAGATTGCACTCTTGGAGGGAGATGTGAATAGGGGTTCTCCCTATTATTTGAGTGCAACCTTGAATGCGATTTCAGTATAGTTATCGTAAATTATATGGGAGATATTTCTAAGTTTTAGAATGAACACAGATACACCCTATGCCAAATAACAATTACGTATATTTTAAATGCTAAAACAGTGAAAACTTGTATTTTTATAATATGTAATTGATTTTGTTACAATCAACTTGTGATAATCATTGATATTATAGCAAAAGGGTTTACAGTTTGAATATTTGGGCTGTTTTTGTCGATAATAAGATATGCATAACAATTGGGAAATGATTTCAGGTTACCCCATAATATATTAGCAAGTGTATATGATATTAGTCAGTATGTTGGAGAAGACATTGGGAAGTATTTTCTGACCTCAACTTTCGCAACAAGTTCAGTATCAAATTCCAGAGAGCAGTACACACTGCAAATGAAATTTGTTGTTGCAGAAATACGACTGCAGTGGAATCGTAATTAAGACATTTGTGTGATGAGTGTAAACTCCTTGGTGTGAATGAAGGAAATCTAGACACGCCCCTTTCAGTTGCTTGAAACTTGAGGGGGAAAAAATGTGAATCTGGAATTTGGATCCATGGTGGGGGGATTGTGGGAAATTTCCATGTGCTGATTTCGTTTTGTATATAGTAGTAGTCAGCCCACCTGATTACCATGTGCACAACAAAAAAGACAAGTTTCAAATGTGTGTTTTGGGCAAGTGCTAAAAATACAGGGAAAACAGCAGAATGTACAGTGTGTTCAAAATGATAGAAGTTGGCGCATAAAAGTATATTTTTTGGAGAAATCCGGCGCCATTTTATGGAAGAAATCCATTAAATATTATGCAAATCTATTTCAAGACAAACTATGAAAAGTTATCTAATGAAAAGTGTGTATACAAGAAAAGTATCTAATCTTTACAGAAAGTTGGAGATACAGTTTATTGGAAAGTACTACATAACCAAGAGTGATATAACTAAACATAAACTAATCTATATACCATTCTTGGCATAGATGTAAAAATTCAGTGAAAGTTTTAATATTTCATTTATAAAATATTAACTTCAAAAGTTTATTTTAGTACTTTTTATACAAAAACTTGTTTATTTTTTTAACAGATGGTAAAAACAGTATTGTATAGGGAAATATATTCAAATAATATTGCTGAAAAAGTGTAAAATTGTTAAATCCGTTTACAAAATGTTATGTCTAATTTCTTAAAGTTCACATTTGCATATTTTACTAAATTTTACCCGGGTTTTGTTGAATTTTTTGGTACTTACCCAGTGACACACAGAGTAGTAAATATGAAGGCCGGAAGTAAACTTCAATCAGGTCATCTAGCAACTCTGGGCGTGCCAGTAGACTTTAAATAACACCGATAACACGTGTTATAAATGAAATATAACAAAAGTAAACTATTTGTAACTACTTTTTATGAAATTAATTACCAAGTAAGTACTCCCAATCCGACGATTGTAGCATGCAATAGGGAATTGGCCGTGTTGGCATACTTCCAAGCTGATTTTTGGGGTATACTTTTGGGGGTCCAACTGCGACAAACTCGGCTCGACACCCAGAAAAAACAAGCCGAGAACACCACCATACACCGATCCATGTTTTTTGCGACGCCCAAAGTGCGAATTTTGGGTGTAATCTGCTTTTTTAGCGCACTATAGTTGGCCTAGGTACGTTCGAGTACGTACGTACTCGAAACGGGACAATCTGACTGCGCTGATGACGTCATCGACGCGCGTTCCATTCGAAGGACGCATATTATCGCCGTTTTATCCTTGCTTTTATC
>JAQFZQ010003467.1:0-10672 GCA_034696005.1 Glomeris marginata | reverse complement strand
TCACGTTGTCCCGCGACTGCACTGCCATCTATTGGTGGAGAATTCAAATAAATGTACATGTGTTCCTGCCTTAAACCGTTGAAGCGAATCGAACTCAAGGAGTCCAAGGTGGCGGCCATTTTGACGACGTTCCATTTCAACGAAATATCATTTCGATGTGGTCGTCCTTTATTAGTCAATCGGCTTGCTATTGTCCATAAAAGGAAGAACAAAAACACCGAAACCAAATAATCCCTTCCCACTTGCAGATTATTTACGGTCATATATCTTTGGCAAGGCAAACATTTTGCGATCGAGCATTTATAGAACTCCGGCTTCTGTATTTTTAGTATCACGTGACTGGACGCTGCAGTTGTTTGAAACGACAAAAGAGAAAATCCGACAGCAATAAATGAAACTCGTCCTCGTATAGTTTCCTACTGAAAAAAATAAGCAATCCACGGTCTTGTCCATCACGGTAAACATGTCAATGATACTAAATTAAAACTGGAAAAATTGGTGGGAAAAATCATTGGAAAAATATGCGAGTTCCCAGTTAATTAGGCCTACAATTTTTACTTTCATTAATACCTCATTAATATCTGTGCACTGATTTTTTTTTTTCAAAAGATAACTTCTCTAAATCTCATTCGGTAAAATATTTTCCACACATGATGAACATAACAGTGAAGATTTACTTGCAAACAAGCAAAAGTCACGTTTCAGCTCTAAAAGTGGCACTTGTTTTTGCCGCCATATTGTTTTGTGTTTCGCAACATGGAAGATGGCTAAACTTTCCACTGATAAAAAATCGCTACCGTCTTCATAAATAAACGAGGCTTTCTGTGTGTTTCAGGGAAATCAATGACGCATATACACACACGACACGAAAACATGCACACACACAACTACAAATCATGTTTCTCAAGTTGCGTGACAAACCGGAATTTCAAACTTACCTTGCGATTTAAAAAACTCACTCGACCAAATATAATATGCATTCAATTAAATGAATTGGAAAAAAAAGTTACCATTCAAGACGGCCATCTATAATTAAATCATGGCCGACAAAAGGACCAACCTCGAACATGTGCACAATTAATTCCAAATTATTATATTTTTCGGTATACTAACACAAAGGACCTTTCTTTGAATAAAGTTTCTCAGAAAACTACTACTGTCCAAACATTGTTTTTAATGAAATAGTATTTTCGCATAAAAACATTTCTTCCCAAATTCAACCCACTATTGCTGAATTTTGAAATTCACCAACTTTCACCCTAACATCCTGAAACACAATTTTCCCCAATTATTGCAAGTCATTAAAAAACAATTCTGCATATGATATTCCATGACTTAAAAAGATTTTATCTTTAAATTACTAGACATATTTTTAATATGACTCATGCGAACTAGTTTCGTATTTACACTTTTTCATTTAGTACATACTCTATATTCCTATTTATTAATTTCCTTGATCATATCAAAAAATTAGCTTACAAATTACTACGTAGAACTTTACTTTCTGCGTCATACTGGTCATACTCTATATAAGAGCAATAAGAGATTTCCTTTATAAATTTGTTCTCATTTTAGGACCAGACTCAAAGAAAGATTAATGTGCATTTTTTATTTTTATTTTTTTTTAAATAAAATGATGAAATTTTAATATAGGTCCAAAATATTGATACAAAGTTCTCTGAATCTTTTTTCCATGCTGTTGTTCACATAGGTGGGATCCCATCATGAATTTCTACGGGTCTACAATGTGACCTGATGAATATGCACCACGAATACTAATTTAACACGTGACTTTTGCAACATCCCACACCCAACCAAATTCAAGATTCTAAATATTTTCCCGGGGGACGTTCAATAACTACGTAAACTGTCTACTAAAATCTCCAATAACTGCACGTAGCAAGTTATACAAAACTTGGACAAAACAAACAGAATTGTTAGACGATAACAACAAATTCACTTTGATATATTATCCTGTCATGCACAGCTGTAACAAGTACAACATTCATGGAATTGCATAATTAATTAATTCACCTCAATGGAAATCCCCTAAAATTTCTGCCATGTAATACATATCAGTTTTTTACTTATGTTTAAAAAAAACTACAATATTATGATAATACAAATCCTTGACTTCTACGTATACACAGATTATGATATTTTCAAGTTTTTAAAGAGAGTTATTAAGAGTAAAAACTGTGTTATATCCACGTATGGTATAACAAACAGATTTGAAAAACAGTTTGCAGGTGTTACTTCTTTTCTTCTTTTATGAAAGCATGTCTATGCCTAGTAGAGATTGTATACATAATAATCCAAGGACGAGAAAAATAGGAGTTGAACCTGTGCACAGAACTGGTTCAATGCGGTTTTGGCCCACAGTACACATCGCCACTAAACTTTTATAAAAGCATCAACAAGCAGCCAGCAACCCATCCAAAAATATATAAGCTCAAACCCCGTTTTGGAATTATGGGGTGCATGACCACATCCCCCTTTTCCTCCCAACAAACACCGCAAATTTTATTGCCACATCAATGTGATTCACTTGCGGATTCACTCCTGTTTTTCATGAATAAATAATTGGAACGTGTAATGTAATAAATAGATTCATAAATCAATGCACATACTACTTATTTTTTTATCCCCCCACCCCTGAAAAGAGCAAACAACACGCATTGTAATTATAATTTACATCCAACCGGATGCAACTAAAAATAGTGTAGGCCTAACTTTAGTATATTTAATCACGTGTGTGTAGTAGATGCTTACATAATTAGAGTAGTATATGGATTTCTGGCTTGTGCCTTCTTGGAAATAAGGATTATGTATAAAAGAAAGGTGGCATGATGATGGTTCCTTTCTTCTAAGAACAGGTGAAATGTCGGGCTATGAGAAAGGTGACGTCATTAATCCCCTGCAATTAAGCAAACTATTGCACAATCTTAATATCCTCTATTAAAAGGACATATTAATTTCTGGCCTAATTTTTAATCTTAATTTTTTACCTGTACTACAGTGTCAACTAAGTGGGTTTTTAAATAAACCCCGATTATTATAGTAAGTCTCAACTCAAGGTTGCAGTAATTCCCTCTTGTTTTCTTACTTTACTCCATAAATCCTTACACCAAAAAACATTCCACTATACAAAGTTGATTGTAAATACTGAATAAAGTTAATGGATATTGATATTTTCAAAATTCGACCTCAATATTATGTGAAATTAATTCTTGGCAATCATTTTTAATGTGCAATCTTGAGTTGAGACGCATTATACACCTATCAGCTGTTAGTAAGTAAAAAATACAGTAGTAAAAATCTGTCTATAGTGGAATCTCAAGGGACATTTAAAGCCTACCACCATAACAGTTTTTTTTTAAAAAAAAACAGCTGATATGCAGTCTATGGTCCCAAAACTGTCATATTATACGGAAATGAGAACTTTGTGATTTGCAAACTCCATACCTGATGCAACCCTAAATAGTTGTGAATATTGGTAAATTCTCATTATTTATGACATGTAATTCACAAGGAATAACGTTTTTGTTGTTTTCTAAAATGAAAAAAAAAACATAATTCATCCCAACACACGAAAAAAAAAAACTACATACCTCGCTTGTTATCAAGCTGCTAATCAGCGCAAACTGGTTTATAACAATCGTATAGATATTCGTAGGCCTATTAAAATAATGCATTACCTTTTTCCCAGGGATTAGGAGGTTCGACGTAACCGGTGACGAGTAGTTCATCGACTGGAAAAGACACTCTCCTGCCCATCAACTTGTCCCTGGATGGCGCTTCTTCCAAGTCCTCTCCCAACTGCACATCGGCTTCTTCTTCTTCTTCTTGTTGCACTTCGTCCACCGATTTGCCATTATTAAACACTTCGCGCACGTTTTTCTCCGTCGTCATCATCTTCATCATCATCGTCTTGTCGGTGCCGTTTTCGCTTGCCAACTCTCGTCGCTTGTGGCGATCGCAAACCTAGTCCTACTAGTCCTAGTCAGTCGCTGCCATGTTTGACGTGAAACTGGCGCCAGGACACTGTAGTTGGTCGGCTGGCGGTTGCAGTTGGCGTCCAAGTGCCGCATTTGCGTCTCGCTCGCCTCATTCTCATCGGCAATATCGACGCAACAATGTCGGCGATCGCACCACGCAGTCCAGTGGCAGTCTATAGTAAATACTCAGTCCACTAGACGCATCCCCGATTCTAGACGACAACGTCCTGCTCGAGATCTTTCCCTTCACTGCCAGGCCCAGGTGTTGGCGGTTCGTCGATAAGCGAAGTTTCACGTAACGAACGCTAGTCGCCGCCACTTGTCTCCTCCCTCGACGTTCGATTTTTTTCTTTAGGAACGAAACGGAGAAAGCCACGCCCAACTCGGTTACGTCATCGAACCCTGTAATCTCGTACACAAGTGGCTGCAGTACATTTTTAACCTGGAAAAGTAAAGAAGTGGAAAAATGTGGAAAACAGCGAGAGGAAATTTCGGCCAAGTTCAAGTTTCGTATTTTTTGAGCCGGTTGACTGATTTCGCAGTATTTTTTTTCTCCTTGAATGGTGTATTACGTAATTCATTCGCATTGCGTATAATATGTCAGGCTTCTATTACTATAATAATTATAAAACCTTCGGCTTTGATAGGACATAGTCTAATAAGCATATTTGTACAGAAAATAGTTAATTTAACATGTAAAATAAACTTTCAATCAAAATAAAATGTAATTACAAACCAGTTTTTTTATTTAAGAACATGTAGCAAAATTGCTTCAGTTTACTTTCAATACTTTTAAACTTTTCACTACAAGAATTCTTACGCGCAGCAAATATATTAGTAGTACTATGTCATTTGTTACGCACATGTTCATCGAGAACACAAGGGATAATATTTTCAAGATTCCCGCGCATTTTACAATGTCTAGTTGGTCTTTTGACCGCTAGGTGGCGCCACCTCTCATAAAGGCGGTTTGCGTTGTATTTCAAAGCATCGTCACGTGCCGCCACCTATCGTAAAAATTTACAAATACCGGGACCACGAGTTCGATGAGGTGCATTTGTTGTGTTATTATGCTAGGAAGACAACTTTGAGACCGAAAAAGTAATGAGTTTTAACGGTTATAAGTCGCTTATTGAAGAAGGAGATAGGGCAATAGTGTTCCTGGGAATCAACAATTTTTATGCAATCAGAGCGCACAAGGATGGCGTTTTCCAGACAAAATACGGTGCTCTTCGGCACAACGACATTTTGGGACGTCGTTGGGGCAGTTTAGTGAATTGTTCCAAAGGATGGGCTTACATTTTGCATCCGACTCCAGAATTGTGGACCCTTTCGTTGCCGCACCGCACTCAGATTTTGTACACTCCTGACATAAGCCTCGTCACGTTGCAGCTCGAACTCCGGCCGGGATCAGTCGTCGTTGAATCAGGTTCATATTCATTTTCGAAACCGCTAATCCTTTTCCTTTCTAATCTGAAACCAACTCCTTGCTAAAACTTGCCAAAAAACCCGAGCAAAAACCTTTGCCGAAATCGCAAAAACGAGATCAAAAAACGCGCGCTTCGAATTCGCTGTTTGAGAAGTGGTGGCGCTTCTGCTAGCGGACGTTACACCTTTATGCGCTCTAAGGGGACATCCATAAATTATGTCATCCAAAATTCTGTTTTTTTTTTTTTTTTTTTTTTTAAACACCCTCCTCGCAAGGAGTTGCAGAAAAGTATACTTTATGCATAAATTTATTAATAAACAAACGTAGAAAACAATCATTGCACAATAATAATAATAATCCTTGTGCTTTACATTAGCATTTTAACCCAGTGGCCCTTTTATCCCAATTAACCTATTCTTAATCTAAATTTTATTGACAATCATCCCAAATAGGTTGCAGCACATCAGTTAATGTAACAAAATTACTGAAATCAGAAGTTTCTAGGCGTAATAAAATTCCAGTTGTGTCAACAAAATCCTCATCCTCCCATTCACATTCTTCAGTATCTAATGCCGACTTCCATATATAACCATAAGTTCTTTCTGCCTCCTTCTGCATGTTCAATCTAAAACATGTATGAATAATTAATAATGCCTCGTGACTTGTGTCTCTATCCTCCGACCCCTCTGAGGCCAAGTGAGTCTGTTACTGTTACTCCCCCCTCCCTTAAAATGGACACAAAGTTTGCGCACAACCCCTATGGGAAAAATCACTTTATCAGTTCACTATCAACTCTGTGGATTCAGAGCCTGCATACATTGAATAACTGCATGGTACGTGAAATGAGAAATGTTTTTAGGAAACTTGCAGATGCTCCTCCTGTGATGATGGAGCATTGCTTATCTAAAAATCAGGAGCTTATTATATTGCATAATGGGGGCTATTTTCCCTTATTTATGTGACGTTTATACGTTGGAATTACCAGGTACCGGCAGCGGTTCGCTGTCTCATGCTTTGGCCAGGACAATCTTACCTAATGGCCATCTGTTCACTTTTGACTTCCACGAGGGCAGAGCTGCTCGAGCAAAGACTGAATTCGATGAACATGGGCTGAGTGATGTGGTCACCGTTGGTCATCGTGACGTCATCAAAGACGGCTTCGGCCCCGAGCTCGATGGCAAAGCTGATGCCGTTTTCCTCGATCTTCCACTTCCATGGGAAGTCATCTCTGCCTCTAAAAGAGCAATCAAGATCCATGGTACGTTATAATTATTAATACATTTTATTAATCATCTTTTGTAGTGTTGTTGTTGTTTAGCATTAGGGGGCGCTGTTAATACTAATTGCTGGTTGTAACACAAGGGGCGCTGATTTCTATTAATTACTGTTCTAAAAGTTAGGGGGCACTTTGTAGATGTACTTAAAGGTGAACTGACAGGGCGGTAAGTGAACTCTGAACTGTACCCTTTCCGGCCAATCATGGACAGACTAATTGGCCAGTAGTCCCAATTTACCCAATGGCAGGGTTGGTCATAGACCACTTTTACCACCCTGTCAGTTCACCTTTAAACTCAAACACATTGCTTGGAGGGGCTAGATACTTCCTTGAGATGTATAGGCAAGTTACAACTGACATGTTCGAGGTTCTTATTGTTCTTGTTCCTTTGTTCTCGATTACTACAATTGTTCACCACTATGGACTGTAACAGCACTGACTAAGTTTATTGTTGATGGTCATTAAACAAACATAACACCTTTGATGCGAAATATCTTTGGTGGCGGTGGGGCAAAACGGAATAATGGTTAGGCGATCGGCCGCCAGAGGGCGTCGGATATGGAAAGCAGACGTTTTTTTTTTATAGAATGTTGAACGAGCAAAAACCGTTGTATTCCGTAGAAAACAGTTGACCACGCGTCGCGGTCGTCGCAAAAACGAGTTTGACAGGCCGTGTTTACTAGCAGGCGGTGTTTTGGCTCTACTTTATCACCAAAAGACACACGATGACAGATTAGGCTTTTGGGGCTGCATTTACAAAGATGGCGCCTGCTGATGAGAGCGTTCCAAAACGACGATAGCCGCGATAAAACACAACCATAAATCCACTGTTTTCGGCTATAGGGCATATACTCACACACACGCAAAAAAACCCTAGCATACTATAACGTAGTGGCAAATGTTGCACCGGTCATATATGAGGATGTCCGGTGCAAACGATTGCCTTTTGCCAACAGCAAAGTAGCCGAAAAAGATGGCACTTAAAAACATGGCGGCCGTCTTCTTTCACCGCATTTTACAACTTGTGCATCGCAATAAATACGGTATTAATTAGCCACTGTTGTTGACATGCGATTGCTATCGAGTGTGCGGATCTCTCCTACATTCATTTCACTAAATTCAGGCCCTATATAGATAAATACTACACAAGGAATGATTATTTATACAGGAAGCAGCTTGCAAAAAATAGGTTAGGCCTAAAGCTACTTTTTTTATTTTAATACTGCAGTAACTGAATTCTTTTATTATAAGGAGGCCCTTTAGAAAATATACTGTAAATTTCTTGGGCGCAAAAATCCCTATTCTTCTCATTTTAAAGTTGTGCGCTATATAATTGAAAGTTTTTCATCGAATTTTATATAGGCCTTCATATATCTGAAACATACTTTTCTGTTCCTGCAAGGAAAAAACTTCTATGAGACAATTTGTTAAATGTAAACTATTTTTGCATTTACACAATGGAAAATTGTGCAACTATGTGACGTCACAAAGCGAGAAATTCCGCTTTTCGCTTGCTCTTTCGCGCCCATGAAAACCCACCTTAAGACTGCATGATTTTAATGTGCATCTTGCAGACAAAAGTACTGAAAATACGATATTATGTCACCCTCCTTCTCGCAAAGCATCTTAAAAAGCGATACAACTTGTTGAATCATGTGAAATTTAGACGGGTTTTGGCATCTGAATTATCTCAAAGTTTTAGAGTGTGTTAACAGCATTTTTGCAAGTTCCTGAAACATAAATCGAGTTACAAAACATCGAATGATTTATAGTAAAGGTATTTAATCCCATTTCCCTAGGACTTATTACAGTTTATAGAGAGGTTCGAATTTATAACATGTGGACGTTCCAATTTCCAATATGCTTTCAAATGAAGGAAATATAAAAAAAGTTGATTGAAATGAGAGAAAGGTGCTGCGAGGTTTTTTCCCGCCAATTAATAGGTGGGCCTGAAAGTAATTAATGAGGGGGTGAACATTCATCAATTGTAAAAACAAAAAATGCGTCGAATTTTCCAGGTAGAAACGCCTCTTTTTGGCGGTGACGTCACTGCGTTCATTATTGGAAAGCGAAAATTAATCGAGGTGAACTTGTTGAGGGTCACACATACAATTTGAGCCCGCCCGCAAAAGTAAAGCTTTGATTAAAGGGGAAAAAATGTATGGAAAGTAAAATAAAAAAAAAAATAAATCGGCTTTTCTTCTCGGTTTGCGGTTCATTTGCTTCGTAGGACGACTGATATCAATCACTTGTTTTGTTTGCACTCCTTTTTTTCTTACTTCATCAACAACTTTTCGTTTTTGGGTGGTCGTAGTAATTGATTCCAGAATAAGAGAAACATTGGGATGAGTGAGTGAATAAGTGAGGATGGTGGATCACCTTCAAATGGTCTCCTAATGTAAACTTCTTATAGAAAAAAAGAAAAAAAATAATAATAAAAACACCCCAATTGTGCATTTTATATCAGTTCCTGGGAAGAGTTACAATTTGCTTTTTTTATTATGTACTGAATAGGAAACGTTTCAATGTTTTGGGAGTTTTTTTACAAGTTTTAATTACACTTGTATAAATTACTTTTGGGCAAAAAAATTATTATAATGTGCGCCACCTTGCGGTAAAACAGCTGAAATATTTTTCAGCATTATCGATTCAATCAAAGCATGTGTTTAAAAAGGTAAAACTATCAGCACATGCACTTAACCAGGAACCACGTAAAGCACATTAATAAAATGGACGACACCACGAAGCTTTTCCCCTTAATTTCTATTTAAAATGCAAACGCCAGAACAAAGTGATCAATCTTTCAAAATTAACACTTTCAAAAACAAACGACTGCTTTGGATAGAAGAAAAAAATCCCATTACCAAAACATAACTTTGCCTTTGCCTCGCTTTGCCACACAACCAACCTATCCATCTTTTTCAAATTTGGAATGGACCGTTGATGACGTCACACACGTTTCATACCGTGATGCAAACGTTTTAAAAATCGAGTCTCGTTATTTTCCCGCCTCTCAAAAAGCTGCTGTTATTTCGTTGTTTCACCTTTTTATCTTTCTTCCTTTTTTTTTATCCATCTCGTTCCCTTGAAAAATTCTTTTACGCCGCCAAGTGGGTAGTGTCTGGCCTCCCATATCCGGGTTGAATCGTATCGATACGTATCGATACGCTTCCCACGTTCCCAGGGCTCATACCATAACCACGTCTCACACGGTATTCGAAATTTGTGGGTCAACATAATTTGCATCGCTTAATTAGGACACAATGCAGTTGAATTTAGACTGTTGCTACGCTCATGAAACGAGACACTTGCAAACTTTGACCGAATTTGTTTGTAAATCATGGTGGATGATGTCGAGACATAAATATCAAATGGGGTCAGTGTTGCAGTTACACAAAACAAACTAACAGCTTTAATGAGATATTGAGAAGATGCTGTCCTAAATTTGGGTCTTGCTTGAGTGATGAGAATGTTTTATACACAAACAACATTTTGCACAAACTTGCAATAATTCTTTAGTGAAAGGCAGTGATGAAGATAAAGTGCATGGACTCGTGGAACAGTACTGTATATCAGAAAGCCATATTTTCCCAAACATTTCATTCTGGTACCAGGCAAAATACCGTAAAAAGAAACACCCTTTAACAGCGCTTGAATTCATATATAGGTTCACCAGGGTGTTACCACATTAAAAATATATAATCACCACGATTTCCATGACCATCTTCCAAGTCATAACAATACAGTATTGTTGTACAGTGAAACCTAACTATACTGGAAAACCAGTCTATGGTGGAAAGTTTTAAAGGCCCCTTGCAATATTGTAATACTATAGTGATTCCCAGCCAAGCCGCAGACTAAAGAGGCGGAACAAGGGCGGAGCTTCGATACCGATACCGTTCGATTCCGATCTATAAAAACCGAATTATGGTTTCATATCATTTGTAAACATCAATCGTAATGTGTAGC
>JAQFZQ010003466.1:0-10677 GCA_034696005.1 Glomeris marginata | reverse complement strand
ATGAGATGCATCTTAAACAGAAAGTGATTTGAAGTAAGATGTTATTCAGAATTTTCGAGAAATCCATGTTAAACTCATATGTCACTTATACAGGGTGAGGCATAAGTCTATGGTTTTTGTATTTATATCTGAAACTGTAAGTGATAGCATTTTGAAACTTCGCGGTTGAATAGAAAGTCATGTATGAGGGATACGAAAAGCACATTGCACGTGACCTTGAATCGATCACATGTAAACAAACTGGAAATATTCCAACTCCAAATCTAAAGGGTTGACAGCAGTTTTAAACCAAGGGATAGGACAGCTCATTATCGATTATATCGAAGTGTCTTATTTAATGTATGTATTTTTCCACTTATATCTCATTTTATAACGAACTGTCTCATAACAAGTTCTTTGTGAATTTTGGTGAGACATACAGTATTTGGATTTCTGACAATTACCACTCTACATTTTAAGTTGCATTTCTTTTTACGTAATAAACATTGTTCACTGCACATTGTCCTATGTTCTGCTCCTCGCCCTGCAATGCAGGGAAGCTTTGTTATGCAGAAAACAATTAGGGTGCGCATTAATTATTCGAACACTCATAACTCGTTTCGTTTTTGACTAATTCTGAATGTCTCGACTGATTTGGAATCAGCTGGCTGTCCTTGTAATTTCTCCAATTTTAACTACCCCTCTATCTTCAATATTAAAAAAGTTAGGTTTTCGAAATCCCTTTTGGAACGTTCGAAAGTCGTGGAAACACAGATGAGCATGTGTCCCCCGAATCGTAGATCATGTTGCCATACTAGTTTATCGAAAATATTACGACGTTCAATAGTTATTAGCACTGCACCGCAGTCATGAATCACCCTGTATATTGTCCTTGCCTTCCAACCCAATGCATTTATCTTATTTTATCACCAGATGATGTTTGGAACAGGTTTCCTTTGGAATAATATTATTTGCAAGGACAAAAAGTGATTTGTTCCGGGCCTGACAATAATATGATGGAGACATATTTTTAGATTGGGTGTGTACAAAATACGAAGCGGCATTATCGATCGCATGTTATTGATTACATAAATGTAACCAGATATACAGTATCTTAAAATGTTATACTGTAGTAATCTAAAACATTCAACAAGTATTTAATTAGTGCATAAAATCGATGAATACCATTAAGCAATAACCTTCTTAAAAATATATGGTTGAAAGAATTGGAAAATTTACAAGTGAATTTCAGAGTAGCATTAGTATGTATGCAACAATTTTATTAGAGATAATCTGAATAGTCTTAGTCACAGTCATCTACAAAATGCACTGAGTACTCGCTCAGCCGTACCATGCAAATTATCCGATATCCCATGATTAATAATAACAGTATGAAATGTTTCGAGGGCATCGTTGCATTAATTAGGTTTCGTTGATTTAATTAAACTAGAAATATAACAACCACGAGTGATATCATCACAACTATTCAATATATGCAGAGAACAGACATTACACATAAAATAAACTATAAATCTCTACATAAAGGGCGTATCATGAAGCGGCGTTAATTCCAAAAGTAAATGATGCAATTGCACTGATTGAGCCAGGCATAATTAATTACCATTAATTTCCTTCATGTACACTTCGAGCACCTCCAACCTAACATTCACAGCGTATCTAACGATCTGTCATTATTTCCAGGAATTCAATCGTGGGTTTACCAAGGGAACATAGCTGCAAAACATGAAACATTTCTGCATGTTATCGGTGAATCCAAACTTGAAAATCGTTTCTCTGTTGACTCTCATGGAAGACAGGTCATGACTGCATGCACAACATCAATGGACTTTACTTCATGATCACACCTTGAGGACACGATATTGCCATTGCTTATAGTAAGTTAATGGCGACAGAAACCAATTCTCAAAGAAACCTGGCTTTGCTGCGCAATTCCACTTACATGGGTGGTTCAAGCACGATGGATTGTAAAAAAGTACTTAAAGAGAATACATACAAACACTGCCATGTCAAGCGAAATGGAACTCATCTGCAGATCTGCGAGACCTTGATGTGCAAAATGTCTGCTGACTGAACTTCTATCATGCAGCTTGCAATTACAAGGATGCATGAAACTGGACTTAATGGAAGTTGGCGGCAGACTAGAGCGACAATTCATTGATAATGTAGCAACCAGTAATCGATAAGTTGACTTGGCCTGCTTCGATCCGGCAAATTCAAAAGTTGCATTGCGAACAGATCTTCCTGATACAAACAATAATCTTTCAACAAGATAGGGTAGTTGTGTTACTCGCATGCCTTCCAACGTTAGGAGCATTAAGGGCTAAAGTATTACAATGTGTAAAACCCTATTTACAATAACAGTGGGCACTGCGATTTACACCCACTGAGCTCGTTAACACAAACTGAAGCTTGTCACCACATGGATGGCACACACGATTCAAGGAGTAGAAAATGATGATAGCGGTAGAGCTGCTGCATTCAGTAGTCCATATCAGAGTTTACGTAAAAGAAATAAGCGCGAGGCAAAAAGACGAGTATTTGGTATAATCCAAGTTCACAAAGAACAATGCAATTTGACTGAGCTGCTCTTGTCACGAGTTGTTGCTGCACGAAGCTCGCCGTTCCCGCAGCGCCATTTGGTACGCCACTTCGAAAGCTTGGCCAAGAGTCAACAGTACTTCAAAAGCAACGTCCTAAAAATATTGTAAGTTTAAAATACAATGTGCATTTGATGCATACCTAGATGTATTAAGTTCGAACCATATTAGGGACACCAAAAACGTGACAAAAGTGGTTCTGTGTCACGTGGTCTTTAGTGATGTACGCAAAGTGGTTGAGGTCGTCAGCGTCTTGCCATGAGCAGTGGATGTTCCGGATATCATGTTCACACACCACATTCTTTAGAAAATTAAACAAGAAATTGCAACTTATCATTGGTAATATTACAAACGGATTGCAGTCATCTCTTAAATAAATTGCTGCAGGAGCATGGTTGCCACTCAATTGGCAAATCAGGTACAGTCAAGAACTGTGCAGTTATAACCAGTGTAGGAATTTGAGCGAAATTTCACATTTCAAATTTCAAAAAAAGTTGAATGTTTTGAACAGTAAGAATTTGAAAATGAAAGATAGAAATAGAATGATAGCAGCCTGAAAGAGCCTAAATTGGCAAGCAGACCAAGTTAATGTACCTAATCAAAATTTAATTCGATATACTGTACATTTGGAAGAAATTAGAAAGTTTAGAAAAATGGCTTCGCATGGCATATTTTCAGTATGCATTCACAAAAATAAATTAAACTATGACATATCATAAAAGCCCATGAGAATAGAATAGGAAATTTGAGTTCAGTAAATGTACTGTTTCTTGAACAGCTAATGCCTTACTTTAGTGTCAGTGTCAACAAGTTGGACCCCTTGGCACGAAATCGACATGTTGATCATTGGCACTTTGGCCAATTCATTTGTAGATTTCTGAAATGCGAATTCAATACCGGTTAAGAGGACCTATATCGCCTCCGTTTACCGTACAAATTGCGACGAACCTTGAGTTTCTGAACAGAGGATTTAGTCGATTCGATGTTTTCAAAGTTCAGTTCTTTCACTGGACTGGTCCCTAAATACTGGACGGTATATGTACAACCCTGCTTTACGAAAGCTTCTGTCTTATGTCTCCATGATGTTGTAAGGGAAGAAGGGATTCCCGTAAACAGCTGCGATGGATTTCGAAGATGAAGCGCATCAAGATTGTGACAATCCTTTGAAATTTAAAAAATGCACTCTTTCAAAATTGATGCCCAGGATTGAAAAAGACATACACCCATGAAAAAAAATTCTTTTGGTGAATTAACACTCGTTTCACAACACTGCTGTAGTACTGTTAAAAGAAACTTGGGCAAATCCTTAAGAACGATGTATGTATGTATATTTGTTTTTTAATAAAAATGTAATGATTATTCAAAATCCGAAATTCACACATACAAGATACAAAATGAGAGTAATTAATGATCGAAGCACTCTGTTCTTTTATGAATAATAGCTAAGACATGTAGCCCGCATGTGTATATTCCAAATTTTGAATGAGTATTAAACTTTTTATTTACAAAATACATCGTTACTTATCCATTTGCCATGGTATTTCCGAACCTTGTTGCCATTGGGATCGCATGGTGATAGACTACTTGAACGTTTGGGGGGTGGAGGTGGTGCTGCTGACTTCCGGTTGCCATTTCGTCGTTTCAGAGTACCCACACCAGCAGTATCTGACTGCCCTGTCTGGTTCATTTCTAACTTCTACATCATTAAGAAAAAGCAATTGGAATTTGGTCATGAAAAGTAGGGCAAAACCTAATAAGCTGACCATAAATATTGCGTGATTACAAAGCGTTACAATAATAGGTATACGTGGGCTATCTGCAAAGTATTATCCGTTTTTTATTTTAAAGAAGAACTGAAACGGTTTTGTTAATATCAATGCCATTAAGACTGTTCATAGGGAATAGCAGTGCGACTCCCAACACTTTGTGCATTTTTGTTTGCCGCTAAATAAGTTAATTCCTAGGGATAGTAAAAATATGTTCCCTTTACTGTAAATTGCTCCTCACATCTTTTAAGTGAACGACATGCCATTTGTGAAAAGTTTTACAGTTTAAACAAGGTAAAACTTGTAATGAACTGGCACAATACTACACTTGGCGGCAACCATGAATCAATGTTTTATAAACGTCCTTTTTCTTTGGGCCAAGTACATTTTCAAAAGGCAATATTTTCCTAACATCGTCTAACATACATTTTAAACGGTTTGTTAATTGATATGTGACATTATAACGCTGTATGCAGGGTGGACGGAAAGTCTAAATGCAAGCAATCACTCCCAAACCATTGTAGGTAACTAAAAGTTGAATAGGGGACACATAGAAAATAAAGGGTTGCAGACAAAATGGTGTGTTCCAATTTGCTGTACGACATTTGCTTCAAGGTCATCCGTGTTCTAACTTTAGAATTATTTGAGATAATACAAAAACGTGAATTAGTGGCATGGAGAGCACTGAATTTGAATGCCAAAACGGTGGAATCAGGAATTTATTGCAAGCCGGGAATTAACAGCAAATTACTGCGGCCAACATCACAGGGTGCAAAAATGGATTAGGTCCAAATAAGGGGGTGTGGGAATTTAATGCCCCCACTTGTTCTGTGTTGGAAAGAGGCAGGGGTGGGCTTTAAATTCCCACACCCCTTTATTTGGACCTATTCCATTTTGCACCCTAATGAGGGTGGAGCTATGAGTCCCAACTTTCGTCGCCCCCACAGTAAAGCAATGCTGTTGAAGGCTGTGAGCCCTGTTAATGGCTGCGCTGCAACGCTTTGCATTTAAACTTCCCGTCCACCCTGTATATTAAAATAACAAACGGCTAATAAGTTACTTTCCGGAAGGCCTTTTTATATAGGATAAAATCAAACCTTTTTATATTAATATTTTTGAATATTGCACTTGGTTGTGATGGTGGATTATAATTTCAAAAATACTGTATACATTGTTTCAGCCACTCTGGTATTAAATACACAAGAAGATAATCAAATTATTGAGAATTTTCAAGGACCGTTTTCTAACACAGCAAGTAAGACATGGAGAGAACAGTGTATATTTGTACCTCAAAAGGGGAGTATGACGGTACCACGTGTCACAATAGAATTTTAATTTAATTTCATGGAAATATCCGTGTAACTTTTTGTAAATGGATTTCCCAAAGCATGAAAATACGATAGGGTCGAAAAAATGTAGGTTTAGAAGGGCATGCGGCGACATGCCAAGGTTAAGAAATGGAGCTTAGGGTACAGCAAAAAAAATTAAAGGCAAACATGCACGTGACGTTACATTAGTTCTGCTGTAATTTACTCTTATAATAAAGTAAAGCTTTGGGTGCTATTTTTAAAAGTCTGGTCTGTTTTTTAATAATCTGAAAAAGAAGTGACAAAATAAAAGTAATAACTGTGGGCCTCTAACATGTCAGGGGGACATCTGTTTTTGAAGGATACCTACAAGGTCAGAAGGATTCTACATCCGACAGTTTTCGGGCTGGATGGGTATAGTAAATTAGTAAAATGTTGCAATCGGTATTGCAAACACGTTGCTGAAAACATATTCAAAATCAGATGTAAAAAGGAGGAGTAATCACTTTATTAATTGTCCTGCTGCCCCCCCCCCCCCATCCATGCTGGCATCACTGTACAACCTAGGTTGCTATGGAGGTAAGTGCACCACCACCGTTTAGCCAAACATAAATTCCTCAAATGGATAACAGGAATTGCCTTTTATTACAACGAAAAACTGCATGCAGCACAGCTAACTGCAAATAATATACTGACATGTGCACTGGGTGTCATACCACATGTGAGAAACTAAAGGGAATGTTCAAAATGGTGGCCTTCTGCACCTAAATATAATTGAGCACATTCCACAACAGACTGTCTTACGGATGCCATTGTGTCCGGCGTAATCAAGGTACATGCAGCACTGATGTGCTCTTTCAAATCTTGTGGCGTTGTGGTCATTTCTGTATACACCACTTCCTTCAAATGGCCCCACAAAAAAATCCAAAGGCGTCAAATCCAGTGACTTCGGAGGCCTATGCACAAGTCCAGTTCGGCCGATCCACCTTCCTGGAAATTCAGAATGCAACCAATCTCTAACACACTGCATAATGTGGTGGGGCTCCATCATGTTGATACCACAAGTGATTAAACATTGCCAGTGGTGCATTCTCCAAGAAATCAGTAAGAGCACCTTTAAGTACGGATTCCAAATAGTGAATTCCTGTTTGGTTGGTCATAAAAGAATGGCCCTATCAATGTTTCACCAATAATGCCACACTACACATTGAAACTCCACTGCACTTGATGGGAACATTGACGTAACCAGTGTTGGTATGTAGTGGACCAATAGTGCATATTGTGGCAGTTCACTATTCCATCACGTGTGAACTTTGCTTCATCACTCCATACGATCTTGGATATGAAGAAGGGATCTTCATCCACAATTGATAGCAGCCAATTACAAAATTTGACCAGCCTAGTGTAGTCACGTTCTTCTAGTACCTGGAGGCAATGAATGTGGTAAGGATGGTATTTGTTGCAATTCAAGATATGACCTGCAGATGTCTGGGATATGCCAACAACAACACTCGTGGCCCTTGTGCTGGTGTGTGGATTCACAGCTACCGCTGCCAACACAGCTTCTGATTGTGCCTTGCCTGTTCCTGTGGCTGGCCGACCCATACTTGGATGTTGTTTAACACTTCCAGTTTCCATAAACCTTTTAATTATTCTGCGCAAAACTAAAGGCGAAACATGTGCTGCATGTGCCACTACCCTTTGACGTTCACCATAGCGAACACCATGTTAGTCATCACAGCAATACTGTATTCAGCCATGTTTGCATAAGGATAATGGGAAGGAATTTACAGCATTGACTTCTAAATGGAGATTGCATCACAGAACACCTAACCCCCAATTTTGCATTCGTAGTATCTGCAGTATGTATGTGTGGTAATAACAGGTAGGCTAGATAGTATTATCCATTTGAGAAATTGTGTTTGGTTGAACGGTGGTGGTGCGCTTACCTGCTTGGCAACCTACTGTATGTTGTACAGTGATGTCAACATTGGGAGGGGGCAGCAGGACAATTAATAATGCGATTACTCCTCCATTTTACATCCGACTCAGAATCTGTTTTCAGCAACGTGTTTGCAATACCGATGGCGAAATGTTAATAATTTAGACTACCCATCCAGCTCGAAAACTGTCTGATGTAGAATCCGTCTGACCTTGAAGGTCATCACTGATGTCACCAACAGATGTCTCCCTGACATGTTACAGATCCACAGAATATTACTTTTATTTTATTTCACTTCTTTTTCAGATTATTAAAAAAAGACCAGACTTTTGCATCACCCTGTATAATCCTTGGTGGCACTCGGCATATGTAAATGGTGTATACTATTAATGTGTCTCAAACTACATCAAGTCATTTCAACTTGACTATAATTTTTGATATAAAATAAAGAAGTTTCATATGTATTAATCTCACAAACAATGCAAACGCACTCAATAACATTATAGAACCTCACAAACTGTTTTTGTGAACAATTTTAAATATGCACAAATATAAGTATTTTGGCCAAGCTGTTCGGAATTTTAATTGCGCTACTGTACAGTATATATTACTGGGGGGAAAATAAACATACCACATGGCTAATGTCAGCATTACTCTGTTTGATGTTTTCTGTTCGGTACTGGGGCATGACTGGTCTTTCACCGAGGGACGCTAAAATGCGTTTCTTGTGGCCTGGGACGTTAACTTCTAGAACCTTAAGTACCAATGTATAAAATATGTACAATGATCGAAAATTTCAATCGATTTTTGTACACACATAATGATATATGCAGGTCGTTCAAAGAATTTTAGCCGCTCTTTATTGTAATATGGTTGGAAAATCAAATGATAATAACTGAAACGTTTCTGTTTGACAAATGTATGACAGTTCAAAGACAGTCAATGCCAATGCAGTAATTATCCTAGGGCCAAAAAACACTTTCAAAAATTCAGTTTTGTTTTTTTAAAGTGTAATATGCATGTTAAATAGCTGGTTAATTAACATTTGTGAATACGATAGATTTGTATTTTTAAATAAAAAACAGCTAATACTGTCCACATGACCCGCATATATTCTGGGTTCAAATGAAACATAATCCCATTTTTTATTTGGACGAATTAATTAAAAGATACCAAAGTATGTTTTGCCCAGTACATTAATGCAATGTATAAGGAAGTTGCAAAAAAATTCCTGTCAGCTTTCAGACACCCCATCACACTGCTTAAGGGAACCACGGATTCCGTCCATGAAATAGGACTTAAACCACGTGATCACTGAGAGAACAATGTCTGCTTCGGAGTTCAATAGTTGCCCATCTAAAGTTTATTAGGGCTTGAACAAATGGAAAAAAAAATATAAATAAGAACTATTCAACTCTGATACAGACATCAAGGACTAGCTAAAGTGATATTTTTTTGTGGACGGAATTTGCCATCTCCTCCAGCAATAGGATGAGTTCCTATAAATGCCGACGGTGAATGTTTCTAACGAACGTACCCTAGTAACTTCCTTATACAGGGTGATATCATTTAATTCCAACATCCAATTATATTGGAGAGGATTAGGGGAACGTTCCCAAATTACGTCATCACATTTTTGAAGATTTTTGACACCCTCCCCCCCTTTCATCATCAGGTGTCATGTTACACCATACCCCCACCCTCTTGTAGGCCATCACCGTCATCTTTCAAGTACCCCCTCATAATTTATATTAAAGTTCAAATAATGCACTCAGGACCTTCGACTCCAATTTTTATTGAAATAAATGTGCTTTATTTTCAACTTTAAAAAATAATATTGATAATTTAATTCTTATTTCATGCTGTCACTGGAAATCTGGATGGAACTCTTCAAAGCAGATGCAAAATATTTGAAAAATAGTGGAAGAATGCCAGTGATGTCATCGTTTATGCACCCCCACCCCCCTTTCATCATCAGTGGTCATCCCTCAATGAACCCCCACCCCCCCTAAATGTGATGACGTAATTTGGGAACGTTCCCTAGATATACATGCATTTCTTGAAGAATTCAAAAACTCAACGAAGGTTTTCAAAGTCATTGCATTTGTATCTTTGCAACCGTTCGCTTTATGACTAGTGTAAATTACAAAGTCGAAGAGCACTGGATGTATTTGGCATAAGTTCCAAGTGTTGTAATTCTTAAAAAAAATAATACTATAATTAATATGTAGTCTTGAAATTGTGACTACAAGCACAGGTAAGCCAATTGTAGCCCATGCAGTTAAGCCAACAGAAAAGGGTGAGCCTGTTGTGAATGCAAGTTCACTACTGTTTGCTAATTGAAATATTAAAATAAACCAAGTTTTATGTACTGTTGATGGTCATTTACTGTAGAAAAGTGTTTATCCAAAACTGTACAATATAAAGAGTTGTCGGACTTCATTTAATTACCTTGTATATTGCTTTAATTTACTAGCACAAACATACTTATGCATTTGTGTTCAATCGCCCAAATAAAAAGTGGGACCACGTTTCATCTGAACTGTCTTATATCATATGCCTTACAGTGACAAGTTCTACTTCCCACATCTTGAGAACCCGTTCCATGTCGTTGTAACCGTGACGAAGAAACGTATCCACGTATTCGTCCAGGTGAATAGAGCACAACCATTGGGATACAGTGAGTTTAGTGTTGGCACGCACTTGCTCTAATACAGAAAGCGACTTGCAAGATTCCAAAATACGCTGACGATGCTCGGGGATCATAATCCCCATTGCTACTAACTCTGCCTCGTCAAGGACATCAGGACCCTAAATTTTGTAATAGCAATCTCTTAAAAATTCCCAGCAGTTTCATTAATAACATTGAAGCATTATCTGTGCACAAATTACAGCTAGGGTACCACATATAACTGTATGTCAAAATGCAAGATTTTCAATTTTAAAGATAATTATCTGAAAATTTTTTGTAAGGTAAATCTGAAACTTAACTTAAAGGTGAACTGACAGGGTTTTGTAAGGTACCCTGATAATTGGTTTGTAAGTAGCTATGTGTGTCCCTTATA
>JAQFZQ010003465.1:0-10680 GCA_034696005.1 Glomeris marginata | reverse complement strand
TCACTGAATAGTGACGTCACGACGAAGTGACGTTGCAACCAGTTACTTCCGGAAGTAGCGGACGGCGACGGCGTGCGTGTAGATAGGACCACGTGACCGATGCGAGCGGCAAGTTTCGATCGTTACTCGGGCGGTGTCCGATCGATTAGTATCGTTAAACGCCAACGAAAAGCATCGATTGTCATTGCAATCGGGGTGCAGCAGGAGGCATTGGGTGGCTGCCTGTTGCTACGGCTTAAAACGCGAAACCAAGCGCAAATGCGGTCCAAAAACCGACAACGTACGAGCAACGGGTTGAATGGCCGCCGATGACGTCACGCGTACAACAGTCTCGCCCGGATAATGGCCATGTTGCGAGTGTCGGGTCGCATCGTAGCAGCAGCGTGCCATAACGCACCAGCCACACTCCATAGATTTCTAATAGACACGGAACAGTGGTGACTGGAGGCGGTAGACGAGCGATCAACGATCGCCGCCATCGGACTAAACTATTCCGGTTGGTGCGGGGAGGAGGAAAGAAGGGAAGAGGGTGTGGCGTTTTAAGCCTAACTACGCAAGATGGAACGAGAGCCGAATGCCGGAGCGCCGCAGTGAAGCCAACCCAAAATTCAGGGGTCGCTTTTGCCAGCAAAGCCAACCCATCATTTTTCTTTCTCGCTTTGCACGTCTTCGCCAAAATTATCGCCAATAAAATACCGGTGAACACGCGAGATACATCCTATTCTCCCACTGATTATATCTTCAAATTCCCCACGCTAATCATTAAAGTAGAGCATCGAAAAACGATTCAACTAACAGTTTTTATGCAATTTTACGACAAGAAGTTATTTGCAAAATCATATTACTGGTGAACTTCTGCATTGTTCTCTATTATTTTCGACGCTGCAATTCAATAATTTTCCTTATTTTTTAGTACAAATCATTTATGGTCAGTGAAATTTCAGAAATATTTTAGTGGAAATGCTGAAAAATATAGTGCAACTTGTTGAATATTTTTTAACGCAGTAAATAATTAATTCACAACTTTTTTAAACACTTTCCATTAGTATTTGTTTTGGACAAACTTTTACAGATTTCCATCAACTGACTTTTTAAAATTTGCTTAATGCATTAAAATAATGCGCACAAAAATTCAAATTTGTTATTATATAATGCAAAATAGTGATTTTGTAAATATCAACTATCAAACTAGTAAACAACTAATTACTTACACTTCCAGGAAATTACGGGATATATTAGTGTAATTACAATCACAGAATATAATATCATAATACTGTAATCAATAAGATAAATAAAATTGCAAATTTCATAATGTAGTTGCCACGAGTCAGTATTAATAGTTTTAGATACACAAGGAAGTCTGTGTAATTATATTACTGAACTTGATGCCAATCAAGGTGATGTTCAAATATTAGCTTTGCGTTTTCGTAATATATGACAGTAATCAACTTGTCAATTTAGCGTTTACATTTTTTCTTCAGTGCATATAGTAAAACAGATGCAAATAAATGCAAAGAAAATGAAAATAACATGTGTTTTAAGCAGAATATGCAAACATTAAAACACACCTGAATAGTGGAAAGCACCCCATAAATTGTGCTAATCGAATCACGATTAGCAGTAATAATCCAGCCAGTAATTAGGACCAGTTTTGCAAGTTGAAATACAAGAAAAGGCATCAAGTTGTTGACGTCTAGGTCTTGTTATATAGACACATTGGAGGCAGTCGGAGACTCGCAATCGATTTTGGCTGCACCAACAAAATGCAAACTCATTCGTCATCCACCGGCTTCTTGCAGCATCCAAAATGCACATTGCCATCATAGTCTGGCAACATTAGAGTGGTGCGATGACCATTGTCCAGCCCCAGTAACTTTTCTTCCCACTTTTCCCACTATTCCCAATCCGGAAAAGCGTGGAAAAAGCTGAAAAGCGCCACATTCCGATTGTGCGCATGCGCAACACGCACCAAAATTCCATCCAATCCCTCCTCCTTGCGTCTTACATTTTTTTCTTACTAAATCTCCATATAGCAACGCAGGAATCCATCGACGACACAAAAGTAATTTTTCCATTTTTAATTACCTTCAAAATTCCAGCGCAATATTTTTCTTTTCATTTTTTCAGCCTTTTAAATAAAATATAATGTTTCTCAAAATACTAGTACTTTAACATTAGCTGGATAAAATCAGCTAAATAAAAAGCAGAAATATTGCACAAAAATAAGTTTTAGAACATTAATTTATTTTACTCAGATTATAAAATTAGATATAGTTCTGAATTTTTCCACATTTTCTATAAAATTTAAAAGAATTATTCCTTACGAAATACTGTTTAAATATAACTTTAGTTTCAATATCATTAACGTTGAAATAATTTAAAGTGTAAAACTAACATTTTAATTCCCAGAGTTAACCAGTTTAACTTTCAAAATTCCAAACTTGCTATTTTTGGTACCTACTACAACTGTGCAATAGATGGCGCCATCTACAAGACATTCTCCAGTAAATGTAAATGTTTTTATATATAGGAGGTAGCAGAATTTCAACAGCAAAATTGTATTGTTTAAATATTTCTTTTTCATGTCTAACACAGGATTTTAATTAAGAGAGATGACAATTTCAACATGAGGAATTTCACAGTGGCCTAGCAATCATGGAAAGTATTTTTCATTTTGGCAAATGGAAAATGAAAGAAATTAAGTTTTTCTCAATAGATTCTACCACAGCATACTCCAGTTGTGTGATTTGATAAACATTCAACAGTATGCTGCTTTCGCATTTCTTTTTATTTCAAGAGAAATGCTGCTAAAAATGCGAAATATTCAAAATTCCACATGCTTGAATTTGCCACAAGATGGCGCTTGTTTACTTTTCCCTGTTGACCAACATGGTTCCTTCAATCAATGCTTCAATACTGCCCAAATACACAAAGAAATATTGATCAAAGCTAGCAAATACAAAAACATTTTCTACTTCCCAGTTTCCAATTTACTTTTCCTTAATATTTTAACACTTGTTTCTTTTTCTATTTCAAATGAAAAATATACTAGTAACAATTGAATTAAAATTAAATGAGTTATTCAAATAAATAGTTTCGCAATACAAAATTTATCAACATTGAAATTCTAAGCATGATTCTCTATTACAATTAATTTCTCTTTATAATACACCACAGTTTTTAAATGGTTAAATTACCATTAAAAGTGCATACAATTTTGCATTGCCTTTAATATAAAACAATTTCCATTTTTCATGTAAAACCAAAAATGACAGTTTTGTTAACAGATTAATGGCAACATTACACTATATAGCAAACTAATAACCATTAAATTTCCATTCCTATCATTGTTGCAAGAGATTTTTGGGAGTGTGATATGGGTAAAATAAAGACACTATAATATTAAATAATGATGGAGGCAAATGAAAAATAAAGCCCCAGCAAGGAAGATGAAGAAGGAAGTGAGTGTAAATGAAGTGTAATAGTTTTGGGAGTGAAGATGCTAGTATACACGAGCTATATACAATAATGATGTTTGAGGAAAGAGCAGCCATAGTCGCTATTCATTATTAAGCCTGGCCTGAAAATGGCGGCCTGGTTTAAGGAAAAAGACATGAATTGTGACCAGAGGAAAATAAAATAAGAAACGTGGCCGGAAGCTGGTCGATAATGAGCCTAAAGTCGAGATTAGCCTTAATTATGAGTGCATCCATTCTCCACCAAAGCCCCGTTATCAGCGTCAATAATCGTAAATAATAATCACTTATCTCAGCAAAACCCTCTCTAAATACACTTTGTATACTTTGTACTACACCCTGTATTTTGCAACATTACCCTTTCACGCATGCGCGCATCCACACACATTCTTTATGTATACCCTTCTATATACAGAGCTATTTTCCAAGGTGGAACATTTTTGCCAACGTTTCCCCGTTTTCAAATTAAACGAGCAATAGATGGATGGAGAGAGTTAGAGAAAGAGATTGAGCATCAGCTTGAAAATTATCGATGTTTTGTTGAGAGCGATTTATGGAGGACATTAGTTTAAATATTTATTGCCGCAGGAGTTTCGAATATTTAATGGCCCTGTTCGAAACGCCTAAAGTGCTGTAAAATATGCAAGTCATAAATCTATAGCCTTTCCTCTCAATATATGAGTACCTCGCAGACATCAAATTTATCGATTTAGTCAAACAATAATATTAATATAATCAACTAAAATACAACTTCAAGTTAAAATGCATGACTAGAATAACTTTCAAACATCATTTACTGCATATATTAAAGTAATAAAACACCCACATATAGTTTATTTTCAAAGAACTGCTTTAAAATTGAGCATTTTGTGAAATTAGGCCTAAATGTTGCCCACTTTCTACGCTAGAAGGCGCACCGAAAATGCTGTGGATTAAGCTATGGACAGAAAATTGTTATTTTTTTTAATGGATTATTCATAAGTTTTGTTTGAAGATATACTATAGCAGTAAGCATATTTATTTTGCCATGAGTGATTTTGAAAATGACAAAAAAATGTGTTTCCACCATATACAGATTCCACCACAGACAAGTTTCACATTGTGGCAGTTGCTACATTATACCAAAAACTTTTTAAAGCTTTGTTTGAATAATTTACAATTTAATTTGTAGCTACTACTACAGCATTTGGAAAATTCCACAACAACCTGCTACTTGAGGATCGAATAATTGACCTTTTTGAGAGACAATGTGGTCGTGACAAAGTTGTTTAAATATCACATTTGCTTTCCTAAAAAAAATTAAAAACCCGTTTGGACACAAAACAGCTACTGTCCGAATTCAACAAATGTCATTGTCCAGTTCAAAGTTCATCTCGAGTCTATCCTCGCAGCGCAATAATTTTTTAAATATGCATTTAGGAGCGAGAACAAAAACTTTTGTTTCCGTTCATCGCCGATAGATGGCGCAACGTGGGGGAAATGAACAAAGTGCACTGATCATACCAATAGATCATACAGATAAAAATCGAAACATAAAATAGTTACTGTATTGTGATACATAAATAAAAAATTCATTACCTGCTGTGTTGCCGAGAATGTGAATTGCTGATAGTTGCACACTGGAGAAGAACTAGGAGGACAAACGCCATTGGCCGTAAAATATCCATGTTCGAAATTCTCTGCAAATCAAATTCAAATAAATGAAAACCTGTTGCCATGTATTAAATTACCACAATTAGAAATATTTTAATATTATGACCCACAATTATGATTTCAAAGTTACATAAACATATTGTAAAAATTGCTAAACACTTCAATATTGGTCACTAGGCCTAGCTAAAAATGAAATAGTATGATTACCTCTTGTTGGCGTATGTGGCGCCCTCAATGGAGAAGGTTGAGGTGAAAAGTTCTCGTCGTAAGTCGTTATTCTCGAGTCCATTGTGACGTAATTTCCGGCCGAATTGCGATTGGCCATTTCAGGAACAACAGGTGGTGCCACTTTCTTCATTTGTGGGATTTTATTGCTGCGCTGCATTCCTCCAACTATTTCAAAATAAAATACAAAATTTCACATTAGGCAAGAAATAAGTGAAAAATATTATTGAAATGACAGAAATTCCGACAGGTGGCGCTCGCAAGAAATACAAATTACATTCTTGTATAATTCCATGAAATAAAAAATAGTTTCGAGTTTTATTCTAACAACGTTGTACGTCTATAACAATGATAAACAATTGAAATGCGGAAACGGCAAACAAATACAAATAAAATTTAAGGTCGCAAGTGTAATAATAATAAAAGGTGGACAGGCAATTAAGAGACATTTTGGGTGTGTTGCCTGAAAATGTGAGTGACATTTGTAACGATGGATTGTTGCCCTTGGCCCAACTGTGTTGCATGTGTGCAGTGTACACTGCACTCATGCAATACAAAGAATTTGAAATGACAACCCTCCGCGCAACCCTCTCAAAAAAACCGGATGTGACCAAGCACAGTACAAAAAAAGTCCACTTTACTTTTACTTTACTTTTCACATATCCGGAGCAAATATAACTAATCGCAAAATGGTACCTCAATGGATGACATTGCAAAATAACTCCCAATAGTACAGAAAAAATTCACATAAAAACCTAAACAATTGTTAGAAATTCTCAAGTGCATGTTTTATTCTCACACAAAATTACAAAATAAAATACACCAAATTTTAATGTATAAAATGTTTTATTTAATGGAAATCTTTTAAACAGCCAATGTTTTTTCTTCTTTAAATTCCAAAACTTATAATTTGCTTTTCGTTTCAACGAGGTGAATTTATAATAATTATAATAATAAAACACTTACTTTTACATTAAAAAAATGACAAGTGTTTATATAATCTGGTAAATTCATAACTTATTCAAGTATTCCAATTTGATGCTCCTAATTTGTCCAATTTTAGTTATTTAATAACTTAATTTTCCTCATCATTAATTCTCATATGTAGTTTTATACCTAAGTAAGTCTAAGTTAATTTTAAATTAAAGTTCTGTAAGGCTATTTTTTACAATTTAAACACATGAAAATTCCAAACTTTCTCCTTAACTTTTTTGCATTTCCGTTCAAAAACCTGTTTTATAGTGTAATATATTTTTTAGCAAACAGCTATACGAACGAATAGCCAAATTATTTCTCATTCAAATTACTAATTCCAGCAGTTAAAGTTTTAAGCAGTCATCAAATACAATTTTAAAACCCATTTCTTTTTAAAACAGCACTAACAACTGGGAAAGTATGTAGAATGGAGAAAGGTGAAAGAGAGACTCGTGTAATTTTTTTGCTTTTAAAATAAAATATATAAAAAAAAAGACAAACTTGTCTGAGGAAAATGGGGAGGTTCAAGAACCTGTTGTTGGTTTTTCGGAGTAAAAACCACTCCCTGTATTTGAAAACCAGTCCTGAAATTTTTGGATGTAGGAGCGCCGTTATACAACATGCAACAAGTGAAAAGCGACAATTGCAAATGGCGATCAACACCAAGTGGAATAACAGTAAACAAGTATCTCTCTTTTTCTCCACAGCTTGACACTCCTTTATTCTAACTGAAATTAAAATATATGAAGAGTCAGCAATGGAAAAAAAATTGAAGGTTTTAAAGGGGGAGTGGCTCA
Organism: Glomeris marginata; assembly: GCA_034696005.1. Lineage (NCBI taxonomy): Eukaryota > Metazoa > Arthropoda > Diplopoda > Glomerida > Glomeridae > Glomeris > Glomeris marginata. The sequence continues at coordinate 3,554 of JAQFZQ010003465.1, read as the reverse complement.
AAAGGTTAATTAAAGTGCTACTTAATTTCTTGAAATCAAATTAAATAAATGAGGCCACACAAGTTCTTAATAGTACTATCAATATTTGATGTAAACAGGCAACACTGTAGCAGTCACTTTTATACAGACCACCCTACCTAATTATACACTCATTATATGCAAAATTCAAATTGGAAAAATATTCTTGTTTTTCAAATTTCAACTTCTTATCACAAAATAACTACATTTAACAATAATTAAAGTATCTAAACAAAATGAATTTGCTAATTATTATTTCACACAGCATACAAGGACAAATAACAAAAATATATTAATGACACCTATATATTGGGCAATGGTATAGCATGTTGCAGCGAAGTATACAACTATTATAAATCACAGTGTAATAATGTAATACTAATAATGGGTTAAAATAGGGACATGGTAATAAAATGAGTTGGAAGTGAAATAAGATATATGGGAGGGGTTTAATGTATAATTGGCACCAAAATAGATGACAAATTTTATAATAATTCACTCATTTCATCGTTTTACATACAGCACATATGAAATAAAATATAGAATGAAACTGAAATAAATGAGTGAATGAAATGTACAATGTTCAAGAAAGTTTTCCCTCAATTTCCATGGGGACAAAACAATACAACAGGCTCAGTTTAATTAAAGCAAAGAACGTCACGTGACATGCAATTCTGATACGAACAAAGACCCCCCCTCTCTTTAAAAAAAAAAATCCATTTTGCAAATGACTTCTTGGTGAAAGTCTCATTTAAACCAGCATCTTCATGAATTATGATTCTCTCAGACAAAAAGTTATCTACTTGGAAACATCTCGAAACAGGTTGAATTACATTAACTTTTCCTCTGACATAATTTATCTCATTCGCTGGAAATATATAACATCTTAATTTAGATTATAGAAAAGGTGCGAAAATTGCAACATCATTTTTCTCTTACAACATCCTACAAAGATAAAAAAAATATATTTTTATAATCAGAAATTTATCTTGATATAAAACACTTAATATTTCTAAAAGTACATTCTAAGAACATTACATGTTTTAGTTCCACTTTAATAAAAATGACTGACGTATATAATAATTATGGATCAGCATAAAATTGACTTATTTACAACTAATAATCTATATGAATAATAATGTTCAGCTTTAACTTATAATTACTTTCAAATTCCAACACGAACGAGGTGAACTTGTAAATTTCACCGAAAATATCAGCCATTTATATCTTGCAATAAATAATAAACTAATTTACATGGCAAAGTAGCTTTACTTATATAGGAAATGGGTGTACCTATTTGGACTAAAGTTTGAACGCCCAGAAAACTAGGCTTAAGTTCAACTTGTCACCATGAAAAATTGAGAGCAGATATGTTAAACATGATCGAGGGTCAGATGTCCAAGAGAGGGCATTTTGGAACACCTTGCCTCCATCATTCATGTCACGTGGTTACCACCCATAGGCCTACACACAAAGACCATTGATGTTGTGTGTTAAAATATGGCGTTTTAAGGATTGGAAATATCTTGAAGGTTGTCGCCACTAAGTCTGTGTGATCTCCACCCAAAACTTGTGTGCTGTTTTATGTATAGTATATTATAAACAAGAAGATTCGTGAACAATCAACAAGTAACTTAAATACAAACACTTGACCCACTTCTACCTACAACTAAATTGCCCAAGAATTCATCAAAGTTGGGCGGAATGTCCTACAAAATTTAGAAACGTCAACAAAAACCCTAACAACAATACCTTGAAGCTTTCAAACCATTCATTTCATATTACACCCTTATAATACACCCATTAACATATGCGCCATGTAAATAATGCACCATGTGGGGGTTTTCTGGTGATCAATGGCTCATCCCATAATGCAATGCGACCTCACACAGAGTTTTAAACAGCTTATTATAATGTACGAGTATAACAAAAAAAGGTTTAAAAATAACCAGTTGCGTGCTTTACATTAGATCACCATATGCAAATACATGGAGTAGTAACATGTCGTAAAAAACCGTTTCAAATGCAATAAAATGCGGCTTTTCAATCAGCTTTTATTATCCTGCACCCAATTTATAACAGTCCACTACCTCTCTTATTATTATTATATTAGTGGTCAGGTCGTTTGCAGTAAAAAAGTATACCACACTTTTAGTTCATCGCCTGGAAACCAGGTGGCGTCTCCATCGTAAGCGTTGAAACAAGCTTAGAATGCAATGCAAGCAGTTCAACTTTAAACCCTACTGCTATTTCAAATCACTCAGCTTTAATTTAAGTATATTATAACTATGTATTGAGTGAACACCACTCCTAGACAACTGTGGATCGAAGCGCCCCTAGCGGCTAATGCACAAAGCGATCTGAATTCAATATTATAGTACCCGTTTTGGCCACAAGGAGTCGCAGTACATTCCTGACATTTATTGGCATAGGAAAATAAACAAAATACGGATGAAAACAAGATAAAATATCGATATTAAACTAAAAATAGCGTCATTTCCATGACAACAAGCTGGACAATAACGTTATTTGCAGCCTGAATAGGTTTTATTATTTATGGAGTGTTATTTTTCATGGAATAACGAAAACGCAGTTGAATATTTTTTCCAGGCTGCTCTTCAATTGTATGCAGTTGTCACGTGACTGACAAGTACCCGTTACTGTTGGGCAGAGGCTTTGTTGTAGTATAGTTAGATTACAATAATGAGAAATGCACGTGACATTTCCTGGTCCATTAATGCAAATATTTACCTACTCTAGAATTTAGATTTCATCAGTGTTTGGTGTCAATCAGCATTGCTATTGTTCATGCAAGAAATAAAGCAATTAATTAAATTCACTTGTCATTATTATGTTCACTTATTTGACATTAATTACATAAGCTTAAACATAATTACATTTAACATTATCAATATCAGCAATTCTATAACAAGTTTAATTTTGAACATTTGAAATATGAAGACTCAAAAAGAAATAAAATGACAATTTTTTTTAAAGTTTTAGGAATTTGCAACAAATATTATCCAGTTCATTAATTTTGTAAAACTATACATTAATTAACAAAAAATTTAAAATGTGCTTTTTTTTTAATTTAAATGCCTATTAACAAATATTGAAACAAACAAAAAACTTTTATTGTAATTGCAGCAACAATAAATGTGATATAATGCCATTAAATTACAAGATAAATTAATTAGATAAATTAATTACAAGTAAAATTAATATTTGGAAATTAATAAGAAGTTACAATACAATTATAATTGAAATCACAGTTAGTATACTATTACAAAATACAACTTTAGTTAGGCCCAGTAAAGTTAACATTGCAGTTCATTTCTGAAATTAATTACACAAGCCCAACAATTGGTTGTAAAATCAAAAGTTAAAGGACTTCTGACACGGGGGATAAAGTATCCTGATAATTGTGATAATCAAAGTAAGACAGAGAATAAATACTACGAGTTGAAACGGAATCTCTGTAAAAATTAGTAAAAAAAAGTTATTCGCCATAGAAGTTAGGCGAAATGGCCACGCCC